>JAOYMZ010015543.1:3087-19677 GCA_025802335.1 Pinguicula primuliflora
AGGTCTGTGTGTAATGGCAATGTCGCCCTTGCAGTAGTTTGTGATCTGCAACTCAATCAAGGGACTATTCTGTCTTTTCAGCTTCAGGTGGACTCATGTGTATAGTTGGGCCAAAAACTCAATCATCGCCGCTTCTAAGGCTTACAAAGTGTGGAAAATCAAACTTCCATCGAAAAGAAGTAAATGAAAGGCTTTCATAAAAATTCTCGTAGAATCGAGAATGATGTTTTCATTCTGTACATGCCAGATCATGAATTAGTAACTGCTAGCCTTGTATAGAAATGCCCTATATTTAATCTGGTGAAAGGGCATGACCGCCCTAGAAGCCATTTGAAAGATATGCTCCTTGCAAGCAACTGAAGTGTCTTTGTACTTCCTCTTTACCCAAAATGGCAAAATCCATTTGAACTTGGTCTCTACTACATTTCCAGCTCTCCAAGTGTCATACGAGTTGTGGGGACTTCATGACCTAACTCCCTATGAAATTCCAGCTTCATCCGTGCTATGGCCTAGAAGATATGGCTAATGCAAGGACATTTGCAGTCTTTACCCGAGCATTGCCTGATTTGGCTGGGTAGCTTTTTGAAGGCATGGTGGTCTTTTCCAAGTCAGGGATAGTCTTGTCCCCTCGGTCCATTTTGCTAGATTTTGGTCATGAAAATACATGAAAACATGTATCACATGGCCAAATGTTGCACTGTACCTAAATAAGACTAAAAGAGCTTAAGCTATGGTGTAAATCAATATCATAAGCCATGATTTGTCAATAAATGAATGCATAAATGTGCCTCCACAAACCCTGCCTAAGGGCGGGATTTATTGGATAAATTTGGTTTGGGTTAGTTTATCAAATCTTGCACACATAGATCATGCTTGTCCTCAAGCATAGAACAAAAGTATAACCAGAGATGAAAGAAATGTAGATTGTGTGCCCTTGCACCAATGGAACAGTAGCTCATGAATATGAAGTAACGTGCAAGATGCATGTGTGTCTGGTTTATGAAAATGTGCTAGAAACAAGCATGAATGCATAAGTATGAGCTCACAAGCAGAAACTCTAAGAATAGTTTACGGGTGGTGAACGGAATCACACGTCTACGAGTTTCATGTCTATATCATCTACTAATGTGTCCTTTCTTGCCAACTTTATACTTGTTTAAGGATGAGTTGAACTCTTTACCGTCAAACCTTTACCCTATTGCATGAACTTAGCAATGACCACAGTCCAAGCCTCAACTCCAACACTCTCATTTGGGGGTTAGTGTTTAGATAAGGGTTCCTCTCGTTGATGGAGTTAGAAAAAATCAAATGTCATATTTGGCTGACATATCTGTGGGCAAACTTCTAGGACCTGACTTGAATGAGACATAGTAGCAATCAACCACCCTTAATGCTTTGTCTTCATTCTTACCACAAACTGTTGATTCATGTAACTTGTGCTAAACTTGTTGTCTTCGACAGTAAGGTATGCTCAGCTTCATTCAGAAGTATTGTTGATCTAGTTTTGAGGTCCTAGATTTTCTCTATGCTCTTCTTATTTTCTTTGTCTTGTGGATGCTTGGTCTCCATTTGAATAACTCAAAGGGTGTTCTCTTTGTTTGCACCTCTTTTCTTGTTCTGTTTTGAGAGACTTGCATCCTTGTTTCTTTGCTCTTCTATATACTCTTTTCAGCTTCTTTTTGTTTGAATCTAGGCTATCTCCTTTGCTTGAAGGTTAAGGGAAGATTCACTAAAATCTCCTCAATCAAGCAAAGGTAGAAACTACATCTCTCCCTCCCTTCATGCAAAAATTGTAACGAAACTTAGCCTCTGGTCAATACTCTATTCATGCACTCAACCATACTTCCACATAAGAACTCAATCTATATCCTCCAGTTAGTCATCAACAAGCATTATAAGACACAAATAGATAAGAATGAATAGGTCTGTTAGCTAACAAAAGTGTAAAATCAGCATAATAAGCATGAAACAAGTGAAAAAATTTCAGCGAAGGCCAAAACATAAGCCAAAACAGGAACAAGTTACTAACTGATGAACAAGAAGATACTAGAACATAGGACTTGTTCACAAGATGTGCTGCCTAATATAACCTCACCTCACACTTAAAACTTCACGTGTCCTCAAGTGAATGAAAATTAAACAACAAGGCAATGAGCAATACAACCTGGGGGTCAGTGAATGCACATCTTGACTTTGGCACTTGAATGGTATTTGCTTCAATGCGACAGCTACTCCTTTGGGGTGTGCTCACCCCACGCTTGAACTAAGCTTGGCTCTGATCAACATAGTTTCAAACAAACAAGATTAGCTACTAAAAAGCAAATAAACAGAAACAAAATTAAAGGACAGATATCGTCTTGGGGCATCTTCCCAGAGCTCTAGGTTTATAGTCACTAGACAAACTCTTCTTGCTCAATCCATCAATCTTACTATCCTGTCTCGAGAGAACGCTTGGCTGTACTCATTTTCAAAATCTCACAGATTGTCCAGGATCTTTTCTTCCTCACAGGTGGTGGAATTTCTCTAGGCATCAGATCGTCATTGAAAGGGAACTGCTACTGGGATTACCTTCCTTCCAACAGCTCAATGTCCTCAGGGCTCTTCGGTTGCTTGTCTTGGAATGGTGGTTCTTCTCACAGCTTGCTAGTGTTATTGGGAGGACTCTACATATGTTAGAGTCTCTCCCCCAACAATCAACTTCTGCATACCAGAACCCCTCTTCCTTGCCATGGATGTGTTTCTGCTCCAGCAGAGGTTCTGGTTGTGTTCCATGCTTCCCGCTGTTCAGATAAATCCCTTTTGCTTCAGAAATGCATTCTAACTCATTAGAGGGTTGCCTTGCTCGCCCCTCAGGAGCACTGGTTTGGTCCTTCTTCATATAATCTCCCAGGATCTTGCTCAGCAAAGGGTAGATGTCAAAGAGTACTTTTGCTCTTCTAGATTTGAGCCTTAGCTCACCCTTTTCCATATCTATCACTACCCCACTGGTCTTCAAGATTGGTCTCCCAGAAATGATGAGAATATTTGTGCTCTCTTCCATATCCAAAACGGTGAAATCCACCAGAAAGGGTAACTTTTCAACTTACAGAAGCACATCCTTGATCACTCCTCTTGTCTCCCTAAAAGACATGTCTGCCAACTTCAGAATGAGACTAGTAGGGATGAGATCCTTCAATTCCAGCTTCTGCACAAGAGAGTATGGTATTAGGTTGATGCTAGATCCTATATCACACAAGGCCTTTTGGAAAGTAAAGTTTCCAATATAGAAAGGGATAATGACGCTTCCCGGATCATCCATCGTAGGAGGTGTTCTCTTGCTAAGTAACTTTAAGGACTTCATCGTCAATTGGATGATGCTTCCCCCTTTGGCCTTCTCTTGCTCAATTACATCTTCCTCTTGTCTTTTCTCGGCTTGCGAGAACACTTATTCCTGCTTCTCCTTCTTTTCAACTTCTGCTTCTGTAGGATTAGATGCTCTGGAGCAAGTGGTTCAAATTCTTCTAATTCTCCTTCAGCTTTTGGAATGGCTGCTTGACAACTTCCCTTCAGATTGTTCTCAGTGAAGCTTGGCAGAGTTACTTTCTGCCTCTCCTGCATTTGTGAGGCTAGTTGGCCAACAGTATTTTCCAATTCCTGCAAGGAAGCTTGTTGAGTCTGAATAGATGCATCTGTCTTGGCCATGTAAGCAGCATTCTGTTGGGTCAGCTGAGCTAAGAAATCCTGACTTTTCTTCATTTCTCCCATCATCTCAATGCTCCTTCTTGAGTTCTCAAAGAGCATGTACTAAACATCTCCCTCTTTGCTAAATGAGGCATTAGTGGTGGAATGATGTTGCACCCGAGGTGGCCTCAAGAGGTGTGAGTTCAATTCTCTTTGTGGATTGCTCCAGGTTAAGCCAGGAGCTTCATTACTTCTGAAAGGCTGGTTCTAATAACCACCTTGGTTCCCGAACCTTTGCCAGATATAACTGATCTGCTCAAGCTCAGCCATAGGTGCTCTAGGACAATGGCTAGAATGATGATTACCTCCATAGAGTTCAAATGAAGGAGACTGGACTGCATAGACTTGAGTAGGTTTCTGTGTTATTTCTTCAGGTAGCAGCATATATACCTTTGAAGATAGGGCATTCACGGCTGCAACTAAGGTATCATTCTGCTGATCAGATCCCCTTAATGTCAATCTCTCTACTGGCCATTTATAGCAATTCTGTGCTAAGGTATCCAACAATGCCTTTCATTAGTTGTATGATTGCTGCATAAAGGTGTCATTTGCTGCAGAGTCCACATCTCTTCTTGTGTAAAACCAAAATAAAAGGCTTGAATCTACCTCTAGTGTTGCAATCCATGATTGGGACAACTTCTGAGAAATCCCTTGAATCTTTCCCACACCACATTTTCTTTTGGTCTCTGCTGGAATGATCGAATCTCAGTCAAAATTCTTGCAGTTCTTCTAGGATGGAATAAATGTGTTAAGAAGGCTCTTCTTAGTTCCTTCCAGATGTGAATGGAATTAGGAGGAAGGCTATACAGCTAATCCTTAGCTCTGTCTTTCTAGAAAAAATGGAATAATCTCAATCGAATGGCTTCTTGATCAACTCCATGATACTTGATTGTGTCACAAATTTCAAGAAAAGCATCCATATGAGTTCATGGATTGCTTGTCTATGCACCTCTAAAGGCAGAATAGGATTGCAGCAGCTGAATAATTGAAAGCCTCAATTCAAAGTTGTTTGCAACTATTGGTGGTCTTCTAATGGAGAGTGCAACTTCTGCCGCTGCTGGCATGGAAAAGAGCTCAATGGGGAGGTCATCATCACGTACCACAACTTGTTAGTTACGGTTCTCCATGTCTTGTTCAGATTCAGGCTAAATATGTTCCTCAAAATCAGTTTCAAATTCAACAGGTTCCTCCAGAGCAGATTCTGGTTCCTTTGAATCAGAATAGGCTTCTCCTTGGTCTTGGAAGAATCATGCTCTTACTTCAGCTCTTCTCAAGGCTCTCAATGCTCTTGCTGACTGAAGTTCAGGGATGTTATGAACAGCACCAGGTGAAAAGTACATATACTACCTGCAAAATCCCAGAAAACAATGGGTTTACCAAAACAAAATTGTAAAAATAGAAAGCAAAGTAAAATAGTTTGCAATGCAATCTTGTAGCAAACTAAAACATGTATGGGGCGCTACTCCCCGGCAACGGTGCCAAAAACTTGATGAATCTCTGAGGTGAGAGTGCAAGCATACACTATCAGCAAGTAATACAATGTATGAGCAAAGGTCGTTCCCATAGAGAGTAGGCACAACAAATGTTCTATTCACTATTTGATTGCATGAAAACTGAGCATAGATTGGTTTGTTTGATTGCTTAAACTACAGAATTGAACTAAACTAACTTAAACTAATCCAAGGATGTCATAACAATGGATCAATGCAAGCAACAGAAAACAATATCAAACACAAGTTTGAGAGAATACTTAAGGCAACAGTGTATTGCCTTCCTAAGATGCATCTAACACATTCTACAACACTAAGGTCGGATTTATGCTTTTATCACCGAAAGATCTATGTCAATACTTCTCTCTATCAAGTTACATGATGGTCTAACCCAAGTATCTACAGGGTTTTTGCCTTATGAGCCTCACCCTAAACACAATGGTGCAAAGGTTTGAGCTATAACCCCTAAACTCGAGATCTCTTGGATTGTCTCTAGTGTGGCACAACTAAAGTAGGGGTGTTCTACCCCAATGATTTGTTGTGTGTGTACTTATGGTGCCATACAATGAATCTCCTATCGTTATCATCAAATGAAAGGCCTAAATAAGATCAATCTACTCGTCTACAAGCAGATTTGTCATATGAATCCATAAGTAAACATTCATCTGAGACTTAGATCAATAAAACAATGTTGATTACATCAAAGGAGGGCTCAACTGAGCCCTAAGTTAAGAAAATTAGCTCATGCTTAAGGCATGAGCTAGAACAACTACAATAGAAAGTAGAAAACAGATATAGAAACAGAATGAATCCGACAAATCCAAGTTGGTGCAGGCTTTGCCTCCGAGATAGTCTACTGGTGTTTTCTCCCTTCCGTACAATACCAAGACAACTGCTGGCTGAATGGGTCAATAAATCTCTGAAACACCTTTAGAGAAAGGTCTGTGTGTAATGGCAATGTCGCCCTTGCAGTAGTTTGTGATCTGCAACTCAATCAAGGGACTATTCTGTCTTTGCGGCTTCAGGTGGACTCATGTGTATAGTTGGGCCTCAAACTCAATCCTCGCCGCCTCTAATGCTTACAAAATGTTAAGGGGACTTGTAGACGAATGCCCTAGCTTTAATATGGTGAAAGGGCGTGACCGCCCTTAAAGCCATTTGAAAGATATGCCCAGGGAAGGAGTTTAAGACTAGAAATGGACTAACCCATAGTATGAAGGCTAACTCTTGCACAAAAATGAGGATAGTTGTTGTTTGGTTCACTATGTCAATCATGAACCTTGGCTTTCACCTCCACATGTGCAAGGGATTAGATACACTCTAAGACAAACATCAAAATCAAGATTAAACTTAGACTAACCGGTGGAAATGCCTAAATCTATAAACAACAATGAGCACATAGCATAAAGAACAAGCATATTCACATTTAGTCCACAAAACCTGAATTATAACATCAAGAAGAGGCTCAACCGAGCCTCACGTCTAAGAGTTTAGCTCATGCTTAGGGCATGAGCGACAATGCAAAATAAAGAACTCAAGAATGAAGCCATTGGAGCAGCTGATGAGCCAATCTTCAAGCCTTCCTCCTCTTCTCTTCTCCTTAGCTGCGGCAGGATTCTAGAGTCCGAAGATGATGAACAGTGAAAAAGGTGTCTCTTTTTATGAACTAGGCCATGACTTGAATATGAGAAGACTTCCTTGCCCCCGGTTATGTTTGTATAGAATGGATATAAGTCCTTCTTCTAAGCCTTCCTTCTCAAGCTTCCCTCCTTTTGCATTTATGGTGAGAGAACTTGATGGAAGTGTGACTTGTGGGCCTAGTAACTACAATTCTTGACTTTCTTAGTAGATATTTGTGTGCCGTGTAAGCATAACTCCTTCTTTAGTGCAGATGACCTAAGTTGAAGCATATGAACATAAATAAGCATAAATTAAGCATATATCCGAATATTAATCAAAGAATCATAGTTATAATGGTATATAAACAAGCCTAGAATAGTGTATAAATCGGGCTTATCACAAACCACTACTTTTTGAAATGCAAGGATCTAGACCTCCCTTAGATTTAAGTCTCAACTTCACGCTCTCTTAATAAGTAAGTGTTTCGGATAAGGATTCTCTCTTGGTAGAGTTGGAAGAAGACATGAATGTATACTCATAATAAGGCTTAGATGTTATAGTGACAGTGCTCTACGCAAGTATTGAAAAAAAGATAGACACTTTTAAAAGCAAAGAAATCACTTTCCAAAGGTGAATACAAGCTCAACTCTAATAGTTTTTAGAGGGACATAAAGATGAATTACAAATTTTTGCTAAGGCTCAAGCTCCACAATTCTTTTCTTTCTTTTTCAACGTTCTTCTCCTTAAAATGAGAAGGTAACAATTTTTGCACATAATCAAGGAGTCAATTTTTCTAAGAGCACGAAGCATTTACAAAAATTTTGACCTCCCTATTTTGAAATATTACAAGATGAAAGCAAAATGGAGTGGTATTTATCACTCAACCCTATTTTGAGAAGATTTTCAAATGATCAAATTCGAATGGTGCAAGACCTATCAAATAGAATAGAAGATAAGAGATTCTAAGCAATAAAGTATCAATTCTCTACAATCAATGAAAGCAAGAGCCTGTTTCTCTCCCTTTCCTCAATCAAGCATGTAATGTGCAAGAGTTAGAAAATAAGTGCACTTAAATCTAGGTTAGATCCTTCACCCTACATGTCGACTTTCCAACCAAACCACTGCTTGTGTCAAGTGTTTGACTCGAAATAGACACTCAAAGCAAAGATGCCAAAATAGTAGTAAAAACTCAAGAATGCATGTAGTCTATTTGCCAACAAATAAGTCCTCTACCAAGATTAGTCAAATTTTGATCAAAGAGTTCTAGCATCAAGAGGCTAAAAACAAAAAATTTAAACGAAGAAAAAATGTAAAGAAAGAGTTCTACTTTAAAAACTACCGAAAAACGTAAAATCACATATAAAATGCATGAAAATATTAAGGTCATGCCCAAATGAGCTTCCCTACCCTAACCCTAAATAATACTACATCCTCGTGTGTTGAATAAGTCTAAGGGACAGAAGTAATAACAAATAAAGAAGTCGTGCATAAGCAGACAAGGTGAAAAGCATAAAAAGAAAAGAAAGAGACTATCGGAAAAGACTTCCGTCCTCTCCCGAAGGTAATGCTCAATGTTAGGCTTCCTGGATCTTGCATCTTAGTGGACAGATATTGTACAGTGTTCACTGCGCCCATGTTTTCATGTCCACTAAGGTCTTTCTTCTTTTCTAACAAAGCCATAAGAGATTATGCACAATGAGGCTTCCTTCTTGCTTCCCTAACAAAGATTGAGTTCACCCCATCTTTTTCCAACTCTTAAAGTACCTTTTTAACTTTCATGACTTCTTCGACAATAGGTATCTCCTTGATACATGGATTGGGTATAGGTGTTGATTTTATGCTGTATTGCATCTCTTCCTTGTCCATCTCTGAAGGAGACATTACACAGATATCTCTCATTCCTTCAACTTCCCACTCATTCACATTACTCCATGCGACCATGCCATCCATCTGTCGAGGTTCAACATGAGAATGCGATGAAAGTTCACTCCCGTGAGACTCATGAATATCATTCCTTGCCTCAACCATCCAGGGCTTTGTGGGTGTGCTTGGTTCTAATTGTTCAAAGAAATCATAGATCAACCGAGTGGAGCAATCATAAAAAGAGCATCGGGCATAACTCGCAATCTTATTCTTAGCGTCTTCAATTAGTCCAGAAGAGAAGATGTCCACCAAAGCCTCCATGGGGAATCCATGAATAGGCCATTCCTCTTGCAAGCCCTTGAACCTAGCCCAACCATCATGCAAGCTCTCATCCGGATGTTGCTGAAAACTGGCGATTTGTTGCACCAAGTTCTCTTCCCTACTGTTTTGAGCATGATCAACCATGAATTTGAAATGAATTTTGGTCCATCTAGTGAAAGACCTCAGTGGTAGACTATAAAGCCACCTCTTAGCTTCATCCCTTAGGGTGAGAGAAAATAAACACATCTACAAGTCTCCATAGGACCGCCCTCCTAGTGGAATCTGCTCTATCACATCACAAAACTCATCAATGAACTCTAGTGCAACATCAACTCTTCCACCCAAGAAGTGTGGGAGTAGGTCTAATTGCTCACTTTTTACCTCGAACAACTGGACAACATCGGATAAGTCCATATGTGTGTCACAGGACCACATGTCAGGTATCCATTATGGAATAACCCATTTTGGATACTCCTTCGCTTCTTGCCGCCTACTACCTTTCAAGGATTCACACATAATAAAAGAAATCAGCAAGTCACTAAAAGAAAATAAAAGATAGAAAGATAGAAATAGAATATAGCTAAGAAAATAAGCAAACACAAGTCACAAAATCGAATCAAATCCCCGTCAACGGTGCCAAAATTTGATGTGGATTAAATGGTTGTCACAATCCTCTGGAATTTACATTTATAATTTCAAGACAACTCTAAGCTTATATAGAGAATAAAGACGTCCCGAGTCGATTCTTAAAGAATTTGGGCCTTTATTTTCCTCCTTTTGGGCTTTTCTTCTCCATTAATACAACCTTGGACCCTGAACCTAAAACAAGGAGAAAACAATTACAATAATACAAAAATACATATAAAATTATGATTTCAAGCAAAGATTATCATTAAAATATGGCCGAAAAATGAGGCATTTTGTAACTCATCAATCATTTTGTTGGACAGAAGTGAGATGCCTCAGATTGGCATGCTAGAGGTTGAAGTGTTTGATGTTTGGGTGATTGACTTTATGGGGTCATTCATACCTTCTCAAGGGCAGCTATATATCTTAATAGCAGTAGACTAAGTCTCAAAATGGGTTGAAGCTATTGCTTCCCCAACAAATGATGCTGCTGTTATTGTGAAATTTCTCAAAAGAAACATCTTTGCAAGATATGGCACTCCAATATTCATTATTTTTGATGGTGGTTCTCATTTCTGTAACAGGTTGTTTGAGAACCTACTGACCAAGTATGGAGTAAAACACAAGGTCACTCTCCCTTACCATCCACAAACCAATGGACAAACTGAAGTCTCCAACAGGGAGATCAAATTAATTCTTGAGAAAATTGTGGCAGCTTCAAGGAATGATTGGGCCATGGGATTGCATGATGCCTTGTGGGCATATAGGACAACTTACAAGACACCCATTAGAGCCTCCCCATTCAGGTTACTGTATGGAAAAGCTTGCCACCTCCCTATTAAGCTTGAATACAAGGCATACTGAGCAGTGAAGACCTTTAACATGGATCACACAGCTGGTGGAGTGAATAGGTTGCTACAACTCTCTGTGTTGGAAGAGTTGAGACAGGATGATTATGAAAGTGTCAGGATCAACAAGGGGAAAAAACCAAGAAGTGTTATGACAAGCACATTGCTAGGAGATCATTCCATGAAGGCCAGCAAGTCCTTCTTTTCAACTCTAGATTGAGACTGTTCCTGGGATGCTCAAAAGTAGATGGTCTGTACCATATGAAGTCGTGAAAGTGTACCCCTATGGAGCTGCTGACATCAAGAATGAGCAAACAGGAGTGTTCAAAGTGAATGGACATAGATTGCTTTATACCTCACCTCAGGACCTTGTCAAGAGTAAGGAGGTCATACTTTTTAAAGAGTGAGCTAAGAAGAAGTCTACTCGAGGCTGTAAACTGAGAGCTTCAGGGGAGGCAACCCAAGTGGTATTTTTTGAATCATGTTATGTTGCTTTTAGTTATCTAACTAGTTATTTTGAGAGAGTGCAGTGTACATAGCCATGCTTTGAGCTAAGTGTGGGGTGGAAGCACCCCCTCATCAGCCATTTCAAGCCCAACAGAAGGAGTTCAAGTCATTCCCTACTCACTAGCCATCAAAATTTCAGCAACTCCCTGGTTGTATTGCTTCATCCCTTTCTCATTAACCTCTATGCTTATCACACATGCTTGGGGACAAGCATCATTTTAAGTGTGGGGTGTGGTGTAGCATGATTATGCTTTTACATTTTTTCTGGTTAGTTGCTGATTTTGACCCTTGTGATCATGTGTTGCTATTAAGCCAAATTTTTCGTTTGAACACCTTCATTTCTGCTCATCATACATCTTGATTGTTAATTGAAACCTTGGCATGCTCTCTAATTGTGGCTTAAGTAGTTATTGATGCATATTTTGGAGAAAGAGTTAGGTTCTTCATTGGTTTGAAAGGAAGTAGTGCATGAGTTAAGGACACCCGAAGTTGAGTTTATTCATCAATGTTTATGAGGGAAGGGAGTGAAATAACTTTTAGTTTGGCTTGAGTGAGTGAATCATAGTGAATTTTCCCTTGACACACCCTGATTAGAAGAATAAATCAGCTAAAGTTCAAGAGACAAGGCTGAAACAGAAAAGATAAGCTTGAGCAAGAATTCACAAAGAAGGTCATGAGTCCTCAAATCCAAAAGAAGAAGTGGCACACATTACAGCCTCTGGTGCTAAACATTAAGCTGGATAAAGACCGATATTCAAAGCTACAAAAATTGTGGAGTAAATCCATAAAGCAAGGAAGTTCAACAACAAAATAGAAGCTTAGTTATAAATCAAACTCAAAGAAGTTCAAAGAAAAGAAAACAGTTTGATACATGAAGAAGAAAGAGGAGTCAGGGACAGGTTATCCTTAGATCTCTCATTCAGGTTGGACACAAGGAGTATGTCCACGTTCTATGAAAGCCAAAGTTGAAAAACCATTGAATCTGTCCAACTCCATCAAGAGAGGAACCCTCACCCAAACACTATCCCTAAAAGAAAGAGTGTGATGGAGTTGAGTCTTGACTCGAGGTAGTTGCATGGCTCGTGCAATATGATATGCGGGAGAGAATGAAGAGCTTAGTTCATCCCTAGAGAAGAAAAGATAATCTAAACATGACATATTAGAAGCTGCTAAGAATCATGTACTCATAAGATATATATTGATGTTATCTTGAGCTCTCTTCTTGATTCAGTAAAGTTTCTTCTATTCACTACATACCTTGTGCATCATATTGCTGCGATACTGCCCATTCACTAGGATATGTGTCTTCAGCTATTCTGCCCAACCAGACACATCTTCACCGTGCATGCTGTTTTCAATATCTCATCTTATTCATTCACATATGCTTATTGAGTTCATTTCTGGTTGCTTACATTTAGTTTATGCTTGAGTACAAGCATTGTTCAAGTGTGGGTTAGTTGATAAGATCCTATTTAGAGCTTATTTCACGCATTGTGTTGTACCATTTTATGCTCTAAACACTTGGATTATGGCTTAAATCATGCTCATTTGTGCTAGGTTGGAGAAAAGAGCTACATGTTCATACTTTCCAACATTTCCATCCATTTCATGCATATTTTGGCAACAATTGGGCAGAATGGATCCAAGGTGCTACAACGCTTCATGAAGTGCATTCAGATGAAGGCTTATTGATGAACCAAGGCAAGAATCACCATGCCTTAGAAAAGAATCAACATTTGGAACAAGACTTCACAAGTCCCTTCATGGTTGAAAAGAAGCCACAACACCCTCATGTTCAACATACGACTTACACAAAAGGGGAGAGTTGAATTAGTCGACACATTCTTTGTCCGTAGGATCCTTGAAAAGAAGTAAAAGGCTTCCTTTGGAAGCTTGGCTCGAAAAACCCAAAGATATTTTGCAAGGTTCACTTTAACATTAGAGACATTCTGACTCTTTCATTATTCATCATCTTAGAGGCGAGCTCTCGGGAAGAGAAAGAAGAACACTATTCATCCAAGAAGAAGGGCTTCATTTTATTTTCTTGTTTTGAACTCATGGTTGCATTTTGTGTTACATTTTTGTATTCTCAAGCCCATGCTCTAAGCATGGTCTAATTCTCTTGGCTTGAGGCTCGATTGAGCCTCACTATGTAGACAGATTGATGAACTATTCGTATATCATGTTCTAGCTTGTTAAACCTTACAGGAATGTGTTTTCTTTTCCTTTGAATGAGTTCTAGTGCACGAGTTCTCCATTCATATAGGTAGGATTTTCCCAGTAACTCAACCAAAAGGGAAGGTTCCGACACAGGGTACACGAATACTATCGTCCTTGGGGTAGAACACCGCTAACTTTCGATGCCATGCATAGAGATAGTCATGAAATGTGCTCAAAGTCATCAATATATGTCTGGTGGAGGTTAAGATCGGTGAAATCTACACGTTGAGGTCTAGAGTAGCTGCAGTCTTGCCCGTGAGCTGTAGGTGCACTTGAGTCTTTTTGTGTAGAAGAAACAAGCTAAATGTGTGTGTATGCATAGGTTGTGATGATACAAAGTGAGTTAAGATACCTTGCCTTGAGCTATTCTCTCAAAAGTGATTCTATTTTACATTATGTTCTTGTTATAGTTTAAATGTTAGTGACAACATTTGAACAACACCCCTTGGTTTGAGTTATTTTAGCTGGCTTAAAGTTCATTTAAGTTTCTATTTGTAGATTAGAACTCGAACCTGATGCTTGGTTACTCTAAGAGTGATTGTGAACAAAGCATGTTTAGGATCTACTCCTTTGGGAGATGATTCTTACTCCCAGGTAACGATACTACTTGAGACTGTATATACTTGCACAAGTTAGCACCCATCAAGTGCAACATTTGAGTGTGTTATAGACCAATTCTATACGCATTTGGGACAAGGAGACAAGGTTTTGCCAAAACGGGTAAAGATCACCAACCATCAAGAAAGAAGACTTAGCCATTTCGGTGAAAGTTAGGGGAATGTTCGGGTTTGCTCTTCTAACAGCCATATCTTCCAAACCACTTTGATGGACATGCGGTAATTTCACCAAAAGTAATATCTAAGAGTCCTATACAATTTGCATTCACACATTAGAGACATTTGAATCCACGAAGTAAGACTTTGTAGTCAATCTATCCATTCTGGGTAAAAGGAAGCTGAAATGACTGAGCATCCCCTTGCAGCTGGCATAACTCATGGAATACATAGAGGGCTATCTTGTAACGTCACAGGGACATTGCCCTAGTAGTCTTGTACACATTTCATTTTGATATACAACACATCATAGGCGGCGAACATGATGAGACAGGGCAAAACAGCAGAAGCTATCACCAGAAGTTCTGTTGGAGGAGTTGCTGATTTCAACGGCTTCACTGACTTGTTCTTGCGTTTTTTTTTGTAACTCTTATGGCTCTTGATTTAAGAATGAGCTAATCTCATAGACTTAAGATTCACTTGAGCTTATTCATGATGTTCTAGTTTAGTTTTTTTGGATTAAATTTGTAAACTTGCATTCTTATGTTAAGTGCTTACTGTTTTCATGAGATTTGGCTGTCAAGTTTTTTGTGTCGTTGCTGGGTAGTAGTGTTCCATTACTTTCTTAAAGTTCGCAACATCATCACATTGTTAATTGTTTCCTTTACTTTGTTTAGTTTTACTCACGTTTCTATTTGGCTTGTGGCAGGTGGTTTATGAATCAGTCACCAGGTTCTGTTCATAATTCACTTGAGTATAAGCTATGTAGACAACTGGGAGCAAAATGAGAGCTCAGAGGAGAGCGCTTATTTTGCAAAAGGAACCAGCAGAAGATACTGATAGTCCGCAAAAAGAATCTGGTGAAGAGTGTTCTGATTCTGAGATATAACCTATTAAAGAAGATTTGTACTTAGACATGGAGAATCAACACCTTATTCCTCATGATGATGACAGACCACTTGAGGCATTTGCAATGCCAGAAGCTACTGATATTGCTCCTACAATTAGAAGACCGCCTATAGTCGCAAACAACTTTGAGTTGAGACCCTTAATAATCCAGTTGATGCAATCTTATTCTACCATTGGATGGGCTGACACCAGTAACACCTGAACTCACATTGATGCATTCTTAGAGGTTTGTGACACTATCAAAATCAATGGAGTTGATCAAGAAGCCATCAGTCTTAGATTGTTCCCCTTTTCTCTGAAAGATAAAGCTAGAGAGTGGTTATACAGCCTGCCTCCTCATTCTATTTGAGCGTGGGAGGAGTTGATAAGGGATTTTCATACTCACTTCTTCCCTCCATCCAGAATAGCAAGGATCATGAACGAGATCCAAACTTTTAGACAGAGGCCCCATGAAAATGTTTATGAGGTGTGGGAGAGATTCAAGAGCCTGCTAAGAAGTTCTCCAAACCATGGCCTGCAACATTGAAGGCAGATTCAATCTTTTTACTTTGGCTTGGATCATAACACGAGAAGGGATGTAGATTCTGCAACCAATGGAATTTTTATGCAGAAAACTTATAATCAGACGTATGCTTTGTTGGAAACTCCTGCACAAAATTGTTACAAATGACCAGTGAAAAGGTTGGCACAAAGGGGAGATGATTTAGTTCTTAGTTTGAGTCAAAATGATAATTTAGCAGCTGCTTCGAAAGCCTTAATAGCTCAGGTTGCTCAGTGGGCACCTCATCAGAAATCTTAGTAGTAGCAACAGCCCCCTCAAGCCTTTGCAGTTCAGCAACCTATCTTGATCTCTGTGGAGGAAATCACCATTTTAGTAACTGCCAGGTACCAACACAAGTTGACGTTGAGCAATTGAACTATGTTCAGCAGCAGAGGTGGTAGCAAGGAGGCTACCAAAATAATTTTAGAAGGAATGATGCTCCTGGTTTCTCTTGGATCAATCCTCAAGGCGCTCGTAATTCTCATTTACTACAGCCTTAGGCTTCTAAATTGTCGTTCCAGCATACCTCTGATGCATCAAGGAGCCAAGAGAGTGATCAGATGGCTGCTTTGAAGGAGTTTCATTGCCATTTAGAGATGATCAACCAACTTGCCAAAAAGAATTTGAAATTCACCTCTAAGATTAAATCCAACTTCCAGAGTCAGCAGGTACTCATTCAAGGGCAGCAAGCTGCCATTCAGAACAAGCAAGTTACCTTACAGAAGCTTGAAAACACTGTGGGGCAGTTAGCTTCTCAACTTCAAGAGAGGCAGAAGGGTATTTGTAATGGTACGCACAAAAATTTCGAGTTCCTTGTCCATCGTAATTACATGGGCGCATTTGTAGCAGGTTCGGACCGTAATTTCCTACTAGTACATTCATAATGGAAGGCTACACCTATGTTATAACACCATTATATATGTGTATGGCTCATTATATTATAATGTAATAGTATTAAAATCATAAAGAAAATAAGAAAGGAAAGAAAAGAAGGGAAAAGCCGACGGGAATCACAAATACGGGAACTCGGCCGAATCCCATCAAATTCTCCCACGCGGGGTGGAATCGTCGCCAAGAATTGGAGAGATTCACGGGATTCGCTGCGACCGTTCGTATGGAATTGGGAAGGAGGAGCGATTTCCGCCTTTAAT
>JAOYMZ010015553.1:0-19677 GCA_025802335.1 Pinguicula primuliflora
CCAATATACTTGAAAATATTGTCTCCAATCCCAACAAGTGCCTTAGCAGTTAGCACCCGATAAAAACGAATGTATTCCCACGCATGTTTGTCCATTTATACTTACTTAGCGTGTCAAATAGTATAATTAGAGTTTTGTTATTTTATATTTTAGCCATAATTAAATACTCGAATAGCAAAGCCGGAAGTAACTCATCATTTGATATAACCACAACATATTCGTGATTAACCCGGATATCTCAGGATGACCCTTACCCTAAATCCTGAACCATTGAATTCGATACTTATCCAAAAAAAATTAAATTAAAGACTGCCCGTGTCGTCAAACTGCTCGTGTCGTCTTTTTATATAGACTGCGCGTCTTTCCAATGAACCGAGCGATTCATATCCCAATATATAGATTATATTCTAAAACAATATTCCATTTGTAACCCGACCGAGACCCCGGAACGATATGGGATCATATCGAAATAATATTTAATTTGTAACCTGTTGACTTTATTTTTTTTGTATAATTTGGGATCATTTGACTTTAGCTATAATTAAATACCCGAATAACAAAATTGGAAATAACTCATTAGTCGACAAAAATAACGACGTTGCGGATAACCCGGATATCTCAGTCGGGCCCTTACCCTAAATCCGAAATCTCAAATACTTGTTTATTTGAATACTTATTAATCCAAACAAATAAGTATTTAAAATAAAATATTGCGCATGTAGTCTTTTCATATGGACTGCTCGTGTAGTCTTTTCAAGACTGCACGTCTTTCCATGAACAGAGCGATTCATATTCTATTGAACAGCTGGAACAATTTTGATCATTCAAGATCTTGTTCTATAAATAGATACAACAACAACCAAAGAAAACCTACTCCTCCCTCATTCTTAAGCATGGTTGCCAACGGCGCTTCCTTCTCTGATTCCGTCCCCGCCAGAATAAGGCATACCATATTATTATGTAAAGTTATCTTTATCCCGGAAGACAAACCAGCAGCCTTCTACCAAATACACCTCCACCCTTCAAACAATTTGTTTATCAGTGAAGTGGTGCTGGTGTGTCTTCTGGGATAAAGTGAGCTGTCCCTAATGAACTTTGCACGCTCCATGTATTAGCATTTGCGCTTGATATTGCAATGGTCTTTTTCTAACAAGGAGACCTACACACTTATAGGATAGGTTTTTCGTTTGCAACAGATATGAGATGCAGTCCATATTGGAAGGAAACTTACTTCTTCTCTTGCCATCGTAAGGTCATCCACAAGATTTGCTAAACATGAATCTCCATCAAACGGCCATCTCTAGGCAATCGACTACACGATAGAAGTGGTGTTGGTGTATTTTCTGGGATAAAGTTGCTCCACAGTGAATATTTCAGTTCCGAAAAGAAAGTTTGGATCGGGACTAACACGCTTCAGTCGACCCCACCGCGACCCCAGGATATGGCTTGATCGTTCACAACAATATTTATTTTTGTATAAAAGATTATCATAATTGATATATGAGTATTATTTAAAATGATTATTTCTGTATAAAATCTTAATTAAGCCTGGATTAAAAGAGTATACACACATACACCTCGGATAGTGCATTCGTTCCTCTCACCACAGTCGAGGTTCTGACGTTACGTATAACTCCAAAAGTGTAATAATTTATTTATTAATTAAGACGGGATAAAGTTGTCCGAATCTCATAAATGATTTGGATCAACATGGAATTTTTAACTGGTTTCACTTCCAAGATGACGAAATTATTAGCATATTTCATTGTGCCAATTTACCAATGTAATGAAGCATGTCTTTCAGTTTCTTTGGCATTGATTATGTAACTAACTGTCGACATTGATTGATGTAATTGATTATTAATAATAAAATTGACGATATTGATATGATGTATTATAAAACAATGGTAATGAAGCATTTCTGCGCGTCGTTTCATATTCTGATTTGATGAGATGGATTGGAACGAGAAGGGAAGGATGACAATCAATTTCCATCGGGTTCACCACGATTGAACGAGATTGACGGGTCGAGTCATTCATGAAGGTTTTCTTCGACTGCTTGGGTATCATGGTTGGCGGCATCCGAGGCGAACGACATCACGCGATATCGTCAAAAGTGGCATCGAGGTTATCCAGACTGAACCGACAGTCGTGATGCCGACAGTCATGATTCTGGCAGCACATTCGTTCAGAACCCGGCAGTATATTCGTTCGGAACCTAGCAGTACATTCGTTCGGAACCCAGCAGCACATTCGTTCGTAACCCGACATCACATTCGTTCAGAACCCGACAGCACATTCGTTCGGAACCCGGCAGCACATTCGTTCGGAACCCGGCAGTACATTCGTTCGGAACCCGGCAGCACATTCGTTCGGAACCCGGCAGCACATTCGTTCGGAACCCGGCAGTACATTCGTTCGGAACCCGGATAGTCGAGACTAAATTATCATCATTCTATATACTAGATTCTTCCTATTTGATATCCACAAGCAGCCCTAATACAATTAATTCGGTGACCGTGGTGGTGTATCGTTAGACAAGACAGACGAACCACAATGCTGATCGGTATCATCTTCCATTCTTTCCATATTCTGAACGAAGCATTCACGACAGACACCTATTGGGCTCAGTATGTGTTCTTCTATCATACGGTGGTTGATGTCACCACGTATAGCTCGCTCTCCAAGTAATTCGGCTTGATGTCACCCGGTGGTTGATGTATTAAGAAGATTTAGTATTTTATTTCTTTTCTTTCTTCTCTTTTAATGCATTTTAAGTAAAAAACAATAAAAGTAAATCAAAAATAAAATAGGAGGTTACATTTCGAAATAACATTTGCACGGAGGTTACTTGTCCAATTATTCTGCTTTCCGCCATGGAATTTTAGAGTTAGAGCACATATTCACAATCAAAATACTTGTTGGTATATATAAGCACTGTTCTAAAAGGAAGTTGGCACCCTTACTGAGTGGCTCATGCCCCTTGTTCGACATCCAGGCCATTTTGGCCCCTTCCCAAGCAGCTATCCCGACCGATCTGACGGCCCAAACCACCCAGGCAACATCAACCACCACATTGTACAATCTGATCAGCCACCCTACCCATCTTGGCCAAGTAACTTCTGGAATCCGGTGTGGCAAATAACTTAGGAAATATGGAAAATGAGATATCGAATGATTTTCCAGTAGGAGCAGCCAGATATTGCACAAGCGCTAGAGTCCATCCAACTAAAGTTACGGCTCCTGCTGAGGCTGAAAGGCAAAATAGGGGTGGTCACTAGTTTTGCAAATTGGTGCAGGGAACCAAACTGTAGTCTATGTAGCACAATTTATATATATGTAAATATGCACAGCAATAAAACTTCATATTACCTATATAAAAAAACGTATTTACTTTTTTTTTTTGATCGGTAAAAAACGTATTTACTACTCTGGAATGTACGTAGTTCAAGTTCAGCGAAATAAATGCAGTACAGTTTTACTCGATGTTTGAAATCTATTACTAATGGCGCAGCAGAAAGAAGAGAACTTGCGGAATCACTGATCGCACGTTTTAAAAATTCACAAGGCAAACATAGACGTCGTTGTATACACAGAGAGAACCACATATTACTCCTCAACATCGACCAACTGTGCTGTTGATGCCTCCATCATGCCATTTCTGATCTGCTCACCAATATCCCTTACATGACCAGGACCGTGAGGGATGAAGACGGTAGTATTCTTGGAGCCATTTCCCAGGTCTTTGATTGTGTCGAAATACTGGGTGATCATGATAAGGTCCATAACCTCCTTGGCCGAGGTACCCTCAACCTTGTGGGAGAAATTCAAGATATTCTCGCGAAGGCCATCTGTAATAGCCTGCCTCTGCCTGGCTACACCAACACCACCAAGATACTTGGCTTCGGCCTCTGCTTCGGCTTTCTTAACAAGGAGAGTTTTGTCAGCTTCGCCCTTGAATACGCTAGCGAGCTGCATCCTTTGAGCTATAATGATAGAAGTAAATTGCTCAGTTAGCAGAGCAGGAAGCAAGATGCATTACAAAATTAAAATTTAAAAAGCGAAAAAGAAAGAAAAAAAATGCTAACCGAGGAAGAAATTAGCATTTGACCAGAATCAGTTATGTAATAAGACACTAAAAGAAGACAACTATGCGTTTTAACCTGCATTTATCTCATTCATTGCTTTCCGCACCGACGGATCAGGTATAACATCGACCATCAGTATATGCTCAATGCTGTACCCATACGCTCCCATTACCTGACAAATAAAGCATCTGAAATTAAAAGATCTGATAGGGAATCCTTTAGCACTGTACAGTGTTGCAAATGAACATTGTCAAAGAGATGGACACTCTTAAACAAGCAAAAACATGTAAGTGTTCATTACGAGATAAACAGCCTCGAAGATAATTCATTAGGCATCTGAGTTTGTATTCCTCAAGGGCAATGTACACCAAGGACAAGTTCGCTGAGTCACGTTCAGAACCGAGTGAAGTGGTTATCAGGAAAGCAGCCATTAGTATCAGATGATGCAACTACCTATTACTTGAATTGTCAAAATAACCTTCATATGCAAACGATTGCACCAAAGAAAACGCAAGAATACACTAAATGGTATAACTTCTTTACTGTACGAAGAGAATTGATCCCTCAAACCGTAATAAATTCGCATGTAGAGAAAGTATTTGGCAAGACAATGGTCCAAGTAATAAATATCAATCGGAGAAAAAATTTACCTTCTCAAGTTCCACTGATACAGTTTGAGCTACATCGCCCTTCTGTTCAAAAAGCTCATCCAATGTCATTCTTGGAACATGAGCTCGGACCACTAGCAACACGAGTAACTACGGCATTAGAATTACATGTACACAAAATAATGGGGGAAAAGAACTGTAGGACGGGAAAAATGTTAATTACCATCAAACACATATGACTGGATCTGCTCTTTAGGATTTTGCAATTCATAAAAAGCATCATCTGCATTATGCTTGATAACTCTATATTGAATTGAGCAGTGCATTTGAACAAAGACATTATCCTGTTGAATTAGAGATTTCAGCAACAGAATCATCAGCCAGGCAACACGCACTTGGCTAGCTAATGAATTGGAAGGTCATACAATAGGTACTTATAAACATAAAGACAATTAAAAATTCATGCATATATCATCTGAGTATTTATTTCCAAGGAAAATGCATATAGCGTATCTGCAAATTAAGAACATGTTCTCTGTCGGACAAGAAAGTGACACCAACACAGACAAAAGGCATATAAAATCGGAAGCAGTAGCGAATTTAAACAAAGAACTCTAATAAGCTGAAACTACTGCTATGTCTGGTGAACAGAAAACTTGATATAAATCAGCAATCAAACAGAACCCAGAGCAAGTTGATCGAAGGTCAAGGCCAGTAACCATATATCGATGATCAGAGAAATAGACAGAATGATAAGATGAGCGAAGAGTTGAGAACCTTAGTTTTTGTCTCGATTTTAACATCTAGAGACTGGATCCTGGTGGATATGATTCCGGCGAGACAAACTCCGGTTAAGGGATTGAAGAAATGGAGTCCCGGGTGAGCCAGGCGCTGGAATCGCCCCCATTTCTCGATCACTCCTATGCTGGCCTGGGACACGCACCCACAGAATATACAGTTTGCATTCCCCATCAACGCGCCAAACTTGGATCCTCAAATTGATTTCTTCTGCAAGAAGAAAAGAGGGTTTTAAATGGCAGAGAGGAAAACCTCGTCACGACCGCTGATCTTATAATATCGAATATTATATATATTATTTTATTATTCATATATTCATAATTATTCGTTCTCTCTTCTCTCTTCATCGCCGACCCACAATAAGCGTCCTCCATCCACCGCCTCTGCTATTGCCACCGTTCGTTGCAGGCATACGATCCAGGTAAGTTAGTATTGTCTTCCGTTTCTTAATTGAAGGTAGTTATTGTCTTCTTGTTGTCCTAGGGTTTCTGCTTTTAGGGTTCTTATCCATATCTTGCAGGTTCATTCCGGTCGATTTTCGTTCCTACATATCTCTAATTTCTTGTTGATTTACGAAGGGGTTTCAGTAATCATCGCTTTGTTGATCTTAAGATCATGATCCTTTGTTTTTCTTATGTTTTATTTACGTGCACAGAATACTTGTTCTCAGACATCCATGCCATATTTAAGTTGGAAGGAAAAACTGTATTTTCCTATTTGATCAAAATTTCACCGATTTCATTAATATATATGTTGTAGTTTTGTGAATCTCGATGGTTGATTGCTTGTGCTGATTATTGGTTCTTTATCCGCTGCTGATAATTTCTATCTGGGTTAACACAGTAGCGTTCTTCTTCAAGACCACAGTCATCGGTCCTCCTTCCTACAGCATACTTGGAGTTTAACTATTTATCGGCGATCCAGTTATAGCTTTCTGTCTATGGTATGCTCCTGTATCTGATCTTTCCGTTTCAATGCATGATTTCATTCAATATTGATATTAGGTAAAATATCAAAATTTCATTACTTTGTATTTTTCCCACAAGATCTTCAGTGAGGAATAATTCTGTATTTTCCAAAATAACATATGAATCAACTAAGCTCTTCCCTTTATCTATAATACATAATAATATACGACATTGGCTTGCAGGCTTCTAGGCTTCTTGCTAACTTGATTATTTTGGGTTCTGGAATAGTGGCGAGAGCATTTGTTAAAGCTTATCGTCAAGCACTCACAAGTTCGTTCTCCCTCTACTGTGTTTACATTTATAGACTTTTGTGAATAGTGTTGATTATTTTGTGGAAGAGCTGAAGTCTGACAAGATTGTTTCTTGCCTGATTCATTCTCCGTGTATGATTGTCGAGATGGTTTTGGGGAAGGTTGATGATTAGCTCCATAGGCCGATAATGAGGCATTTGAAGTTGTGGAAGACATGCCGCGTAAGATAAACTAATTCTCTTTATTGCCTACTTTACATGACCTATTGCAGATGCCTCAAAGAATGGTGTAGCTCAAGAAGCAGTACAAAACTTGAAAAGGGGGAAATTCATGACCGAGCTAGAGGCAAGACAAATCCTTGGAATCACTGAGAAATCTACTTGGGAAGAGATCTTGCAGGTACGTTTTTTTCGAGAAAGTAGATCGCATTTTCGTGCTCAGAATAATGTTTCATTAACTTGCTTTCACTTATTTCATTGCTTCAGAGATATGACAAGTTGTTCGAGCGAAATACCAAAAATGGTACCTTTTATCTCCAATCGAAAGTTCATAGAGCCAAAGAATGTCTGGAAGCAGCTCACAAACAACGGCAACAGACCATGGATTGAGCGTTGGTCATTTTTTTATTGCTGCCATGAGTGATGTTCATGTGTAAGTTAGGAAGGGCTCTCTCAATACATGTTTCTTTGGTTCAAGGAGTTACTGTGTCTACTGTAATTGTTGACCTTGTCTGAGCTATTAGTGGATGTGAGGTTTAAGAAGGTTATCACGACTATTTGATTCTAACTAAGAAAGAAATTTATGTTGTGGTCCTTGGCGTGAGTGATCCAAATGTGTGAAATGGAACAGCATCACCACCAAAAAAAACTCATTTTGAAGTTTTCATTTATGTTGCTCGAACTGTTGAAATCTGTACCAGTTATCCTGCGATCCAAGCATGTTGCGTCAAATAAACCCTAAACCCTAACGCCAATTACTCAAACGAAGTAGTAAATACAATTCTTCCTATGGATTGTCTTTAATTCCTTGCATTTATCTTGAATTCGATCTTTATACTATACTAGAGTATGCCTTTCTTCCAAGAATATGGACTGGAGTCTTCATTGGCCTGTATGTGTCGCAGCAATTGTTGATTTTCTGCATCTATTTTCAAGATAGTACGAATAGATAAGGCCACCAATTCAGCAGAATGTCCATCCTTTCGGGAGAGTGCATCAGCCACCTTATTTCCTTTTCCTGCTTTGTATTCCACTAAGAATGTATATCCCATGAGTTTACTCAACCAGTGTTGTCGAGGTACCTTATCTGCTATCTCCTCCAACAAGAATTTGAGACTGTAGTAGTCTGTTCTGATGATGAAATTCTGTCCCCACAGGTAATACCTACAATGTTGAACACACTTCGCAAGTGCTAACAATTCCTTTTCATAAGCCGGTTTGGATAGGTGATGCTCGTCGAGACTTCTGCTGTAATATGCAAGAGGATGTCCATTATGCATCAAGGCTCCGCCAATGCCCTTACTCGAAGCATCACATTCGATAACAAAAGGCTGAGAAAAGTCAGGCATTGCTAGAACAAGGACCGAAATCATAGCGCTCTTAAGTAGTTCAACAGCTTCTCTGCCTTCTGCTGTCCATTTGAAGTTATTTTGCCTGAGCATCTTGGTCACAGGGAGCAGCCATAGTGCCATAATTTTGCAAAAAACCGTCTGTAATATCCTGTGGGTGCCAAGAAACCTCGTAGTCCATGAATGTCCTGAGGTAAGGGTCAAAACAACATCGCATCAATTTTTTCAGGGTCGTGTGAGACTCCTCTAGCTGTGATAACATGTCCCAGATAAGAGATCCTCTCGGTTGCCAACCTGCACCTAGACTTCCTGGCAGCCAAGTTATGTGATTGTAACAACTGCAAGGCAATCTCTATATGCTTTACATGATCTGACCATGTCTTGCTGTAGATAAGAATGTCATTATAAAAAACTAAGATGAACTTCCTTGGATGCTTTGAGAAAACTGAGTTCATAAGAGATTGAAATGTCTGGGGCATTTGATTCTCAAATGGCATGACCAATTATTGGAAATGACCGTGATGCGTTTGGAATGCAGAGGAATATATTTTGTTGCCATTCTAACTTGGTGATATCCTGCTCTTAAGGCCAGCTTAGAAAAGTAAGATGCACCACCCAACTCCTCAATCAATCCTTCCACAATCGGTAAGAGGAGCACAACACTCGTACCAATACTAGAAACTTGAATTTCATTCCTATTGTCTTACAAGAAAGTCTTTACTTTATTTGAGCAAATGAATTCGAAACGAGTAAATACAATTCTTCATTCCTTGTCTCTTCCTCTAGATTGTCTTTAGTTCCTTGCTTTATCTTGAATTCAATTCACTTGGAATGTCCTACATCTGGGCTATCTTTTGCCTGCGAAGGTACATATATGGATTCATGGTATGAGGCCTCGTAATATATCTCATTTAGAGCTAGGACATTGTTAAAACATCCAACCTCAGTCTGATGTAAGAATATTACAGCTAAAGATTACATAGTTTTCAAAATTGAGATGAACATTTCTTGATAAACACTAGCCATTGCAACTTCCTGGAAGCTCACATGCCATTAAAGTACAATGAGTACCATTTGATGTGCCAATATAATATTACAAACTTGTTTTACGAGAATGCTAGGTGTACAGAAAGAATTTGTACAGAATTTCTGTACACCTTGCTAAATGGCACAGTTTTGATTATTATGAGAGAAAAAAAGGAATCCTGCAGCCCTTCTTTTCATTTCTCATCTCCACACTCAATTCATTTGGGCTCCGTCGTTGTTCGTCTTCCATCTCCACACTCAGCTTGAGGAGCTTCTGGTTGAATCTCTGGATGTGTATCAGGGGTTCTCAGATTCGTTGTTGCTTGTAGACCTTCAGAGTCTACAATTGGTACTCGAATCGTCCTTCCTTCTGCCATAGACCACTGATAACCGACAAGGAGAGGAGTTACGGATATCAGCGAGATAGGTGATGGCGGCGACGACCTCTGGTCCGGCACAGAGACGGCAGCCGACAGGTGGTGTTCTCGAGCGGGAGAAATCTAGAGAATCGTCCTTGCTTCTGTACAATGGTGAAGAGCTAGCGAGAAAATGAATTGCAGGGGATGCAGGAGTCCGATTTTAGAGACATTAAACCAAACGATGCCGTATGGGATCTTGTACAGAAATTCTGTACAAATTCTTTCTGTACATGTAGCTGGTGCTCCGATTTCAAGTTTTTTTTTTTTATGTCAATAACTTCTGAATTTCGTGACTTTCACTTCTACTCTCCACCGTGACTTTCACAACGGTAATATCTCCGTTGTGACTTTCACCTCTACTCTCACTGTCCGACTCCTGAGTTGCCGTTCTCTTGACGAAAAACTGCCGTGGGTTTTGATTTCTGCTGCCTCTCTAGAGATCTGGTCGATCTTTGAGTTATAACATCATCCGGTCGGAATCTGCGCAAGATTTAGTTTCGATTTTTCTTCAATAGTCAGAGAAAATTTCGTCCTTGTTTCGCTAATTTCTCTCCACCCTTGTGGCTACAACTATAATCCACAGCCACCAGCCTCCGCCATACTCATACTCTTGAAACTGATGGCATTTTCTGAAAGGCTTGGCTTTTCGGAGAAGATACATACTCTTGAAACTGGACACTTAGCCAGATTTGGAGTTTTATTCTTGCTGCATTTCATTATTTTTGTTCTGTTTTCAAAAACTGTTTTGAAAAAAAAATATTTTCTTTGCAGTTGTCTTCCTCAAATCAAGAAATTCGATCAGAAGGTGTTCGATCAATTGGCTCATAGAGGCAACTGGTGTAATATTATTTTGTTGTTGATTTTCTTGCAGGCTCTGGCAGGTGTTTACTACGCCAGTTCTATTCTCACACAATCCATATTTCTTAACATCAAAATGGAGCTTTCTACTTCGTATTTTTATTTTGCTTTTAATTTTGCGGTCCAGTTATATTGATTTCGTTAGTAGTATCATTCATGTTGGATTGTTAGTGTTGTTATTATTTTGTTGCTAGTATTGCCTATTTTGATAATGATATTAACTCGTAGGGAATATAGACGCGAGTATTAACTATGGTAACTTGAGGTCGTGTCCTGTGACGATGGGTCAGGGTTGGGTAGGGGATCAAGATATAGGTTTACGATTTAGTACTTGGAATGTAAGGACTTTGACAGCGAAATTTATAGAGTTGGTAGATATATTAAAGAAAAGAAGGGTTAACGTGGTGTGTCTTCAAGAGATAAAGTGGAAGGGAAAGAGACCAAGGGAAGTAAATGGATATAAATTATGGTACTTCGGATTGGTTAGTAGGCGGAATGGAGTTGAGACTATAGTGTCAGAGAAATTTAAGAAATGTATAGTGGAAGTGGTAAGGTGCGACGATAGACTTATGGCGATCAAAATAGTAGTTGGGTTAGAGGTGATGAATATTGTATGCGGGTATGCACCTCAAGTGGGGCTAGGAGAGAGTGAGAAGTGAGCCTTTTGGGACAAGTTAGATATTGTACTGAGTGGTATCCCTATGGAATAAAAGGTTTTCATCGGTGATGATTTTAATGTCTATGTGCGGTAGAGGTGGATGGATATCCAGGTGCGCATGGTGGTTTTGGGTTTGGTCTGAGAAATGACAGTGGTCGTAAGTTGTTAGACCTAGCGACAGTGCATGAATTGATGGTGGTCCATACCTATTTTAAGAAGAGAGATGGACATTTAATCATCTATCATAGTGGAGGGCGAAATACACAAATCGACTGTAAGGTGCGTCAAAGGGATAGGTGCTCAGACTGTAAGGTTTTACCGGAAGAATCATTGACATCACAACATCATCTTTTGGTGATGAATGTTAATGTACGAGGAAAAGTGGGAGAGAGAAGGCGAGGAGGTAGAGAAAGGATATTGTGAAAGAACCTTAAGGACGAAGCGGCTACCGCCTTCAGAGGTAAAGTAACTCCTGCCAGTTTGGACATGATAATTGAGGACGCGGATTGTATATGGGTCTCCATGGTTACTATCATTAGGGACACAACAAAAGAGGTCGTATGGGTATCATCCGACAGAGCGGGGTCTGCTAGGGAAGCGTGATGGTGGAGTGAGGAGGTGCAAACTAAAGTTGCCAAACAAGATAGCTTTAGGCAATTTATGCAGCAAATGGGAATGGGGAGAGGATTCAACGAAAAGAGGCATACCGTCAAGCTAGGATCGAAGCAAAAAGGGCAGTAACAGAAGCTAAAAGCAAGGTATATGAAGGTATGTATATGAGATTGGATACTAAAGAGGGGGTGCAAGATATATACAGGCTTGCAAAGACACGAGATCTGAATAGTAGAGATATTGATATTGTCAAATTGATCAAGAATAAGGAAGGAAAAACCCCTTTCTCGGAGGGGATATAAGAGAGAGGTGAGAACAATCATTTAGTAAATTATTTAGCGAGACACGTGGGTATAATACCTGTGTAGGGGACAGGGAGGTACACCGACCCATAAATCAGTGCGTGGTTAATCAGATATCGACAGAGGAGGTGAAGGAAGCCCTTAGTACGATGGGAGGTGCAAAAGCAGTAGAGACAAACAACATACCGATTGAAGTGTGGAAGTGTTTAGGAGACATAGGAGTTACGTGGCTAACAACTCTTTTTAACATTATACTGACGACAGGAAAGATGCCAGAGGAGTGGCGAAATAGCGTAATAGTCTCACTCTATACGAATAAAGGTGATGTGCAATAATGTGGTAATTATCGGAGTATTAAACTCGTAAGTCACACTATTAAATTATGGGAGAGAGTAATTGAACTTAGATTACCGGGTAAAGTGCGAGTGAAGTAGAATCAATTTAATTTCATGTCAGGGAGGTCGATGATGGAAGCAATCCATCTTCTCAGACAGCTAAGGAGAAATATCGGGCACATAAACGGAATCTCCATATGATCTTCATACACCTAGAGGAGGCATATGACACTATACCACGAGAGGTCATTTGAGAATGTTTAGAAACCAAGAAGGTCTCATGGATGTATGTGAGGGCTATACAAGATCTGTATGAGGGTGCAAAGACTAGTGTGCGAATCCCAGTGGGAGAAACAAAGTATTTTTCAATGGATATAAGATTACATCAAGGGTCAGCACTGAGTACGTTTCTATTTGTAGTAATTATGGATGTGCTCTCTCAGGATCTACAGGATGAAATACCGTGGTGTATGTTGTTTGCGGACGATATTATCTTAGTGGCTGAGACGAAGGAGGAGGTCAATGCAAAGTTGAAGCGTTGAAGAGAGACATTGGAGGCTAAGGGCCTCCGATTGAGTCACGTGAAGACGGAGTATATGACATATAATTTTACCAATGAAATGGATGAATGTAATATGGAAGTTATGATTACGAATCAGACCCTCCAACAGAAAGACAGTTTCAAATATCTAGGATCCATCATACAAAAGGATGAATGTGTGGAAGATGACGTTGTCCATCGCCTTAAGGTTGGATGGATGAAATGACGGTCGGCTACTGGAGTGTTATGCGATAAAAAAGTCTCACTCAAGTTATAGGAAAAATTTTATAGAATGATTATACGACCAGCGATACTCTACAGGTCAGAGTGTTGGGCTATGAGTCTTTCACATGTGCGAAAATTTGAAGTGACAGAGATATGAATGCTAAGGTGAATGTGTGGTCGCACCAGATTAGACAAGATTCCAAATGAGGTATTTAGAGATACACTAGGTGTTGCATCTATAAGTGCCAAACAGGTTGTGATAGTTTGGATATGTACGCAGAAGGAGTTTGGATGATCCAGTCAGTAGAGTCGAAGGATTACAAGTCGAACGGCGACGAGGACAGAGGAGACCTAAGAGGACATGGGATGAACAGATTAGGTTAGATCTAGTAGGTTAAACCTCTCCGAGGACATGACCTCTAATAGGATAAGTTGAAGACGCCATATTATGATAAAAGATACATAAGACTATATAGAGTAGTTATTTTCTTATTGATCTCTACACTGATAGGTATTTAGTTATTTAAGTTGATCGTTATTTGCGTAGGCATGCATTTATTTCGGTATGCACGTAGTGCATGGTTGAAATAAGTAGGTATTTCGGTTATACATATTTCTCCTTATTATTATTATTATTATTATTTTTGAGTTGGGGGTCTCCACGGAAATAATCTCTCCATCCTGTTCTGGGGTGGGGGGTATGATTGAGTACATCCTGCCCTGTCTAAGGACGTGATTTACTGGGTATGTTTGATTTAATTTGATTTATTTCAAGTTTTTTATAAGTCATGTCGTCGAGGGGATTTGAATCTGTGACTTGTGAGTGCAATTTCCATTCTATAACCACTAGACTAACCTCTCTTTTGACTGTTCTGATTTCAAATTATGTGATCTATTCCCCACATTGTACTATACAGCTGCGGATAAGTTCAAACTTATAAGAGAAAAACAATCTACCGAAGCTAGTGGGCACATAACTTGAACACAGCAGTGGAATCACATTTTGAATCATACTGAAGAAAGCCTAAGCACCAAGTTACAGGTATATGTTGCAGCATACAAAACACTATGGACAAAAGAGATAAATGGATACAGTCAAAGCAGCATATAAGGAGGTCAAAACTACCCCTGGATTGCGAGATACATCAAATGCTCATCTAGCAATACTTTGGAACACCCTATCCCCACTGATAAAATCCCTACATTGGACAATCTAGTTATCAGAGGAGTACAACTGAATGATATGGAATGCAAGCAATGTAGATTGGCCAATGAATTAGTTGGTCATCTATTCTGCCAATGCCTCGAGACAAATCTAATTTGGTAATAACTATATACCTGGATTGGTGTAATCTATTAATTCAACATCTTGATTCTTGGCCGAGTTTTATGCAACATATGGAGCAAGTATCGACTCAGAGAGACAGGCAACTATGGAATACAATCTGGATTTCAGCTTTATGGCAGATATGGATAGCACGGTTGATCTTCGATGACTAATCTGTAAGTCCTAATAAAATTATTGAAACCATCGAACGGATGACATATGAAATGCTGAAATTCAAAGGCAAGATTCATGGTTACACTTGCGTGGATTCAGATCGCTACCCCAACAAGTTCTGCAGTTTTATCTTCATCAGCACAATACAGACTGAAGAGATCGATCTCCTGCTCCTCTGCCCGTTTTCTATTTTTTTATTCTTTCTCTTGCTATGGGCAAATTTTGGAATGTGTTATTGGGTTAGGATGGGCCGATAAACTAGCTCAATAAACATTCATGTAAATAGTGTACATGTTTGATAGGGTTGGCAATGGAGCGGGGTGAGGTGGGTCAGGGTTGCCCCAGGCCCACCCCACCCCACGGGGCCTGGTTGCACGGGTTGGATTTAACCCGACCCGACCCAAAAAAATGATTAAAATATTCACAACAATATGGTAATAAATGTCATTTTGCTCGGAATAGAACCATGTATATATGTATGTAAACGGTAGAGGGTGAAGGGAAGATGACGGCAAAATATACGTTGGGAAAAATGTGCATATGATTGTCATTTGTAAATCGTCTGTATCATATTAACATTAACTACAAACAATAAAATATCACGTGTAAGTAAATATGTGATTAACCCCACTGCCTGTCCTTGCCCAGAATAATTGGACAAGTGGCCTCCGCGCAAATGTTATTTTGAAACGTAACCTTCTATTTCATTTTTGATTTACTTTTATTGTTCTTTTACTTAAAACTTAAAAGGATTAAAAGAAAAAGAAGAAAAGAAATAAAATACTAAACCATCTTAAATACGTTTTGATCTAGTCAATCGCCGGAAGACTTTTCACTAACCATCTCTGTCGAACGAACAACCATCCAAATTGAAAAAGACACCCTTCAACCTCGACTCGACTCGAATCACCTTCAATATGTCCCAGAATAGAACCACTGATGTTATCAGACGTCGGATATGTTGAATCTCCGACCAACTGTCCAACGAGAGTTGTTCAAATGCGCACACGGTCGACTCCTGTCGTCGGGTAAATCACGACTGTCGATAACACAGATAGTCGGTATTAACCCGCTCTTCTATACAAGGCCATGCACGATCTATGCACGGGTTCCTATTAGTGCAGGGTTTATCATGAACTTTGTTTGCAACAATCTTGGTGAGTTGGCGACATATTTTGTGAAGTTCATTTGATCTATTATGAAGTTCATTTAATCTATTAAGAAATGGAAGATCTCATACTCAACATATCATGTCAAAAGTTCATCATATAGATACCGATGTCATTACGCAGCAAAAATATATAATGACATCAGACAAAAGAGTGTCAAAAGTACATAATTCATCACTAGAAGTTCAAGTCAGAGTCACTATATGAGGGGGAGGGGATGGCATCTCCATCCAAGGATGGGGTCGACCCATACCCGGAGCCGGAGGCTCCTCCAAGCAATGCAGATTGAGGTGGGGGGGATGGAGGTTGCAACTGTTATAGAATGAGGTCTAATTCTCGAAAGTGTCCCTCCAGTTTTTCTTCCCTCTCCTACTGAGCAGCGGCGACCACCAGGGGCCAATTTCCGATACCCCGTCTTCCTCCTCCTCTTCTTCCCCTTCCTCTTCCTTCTCCTCCTCTTCTTCCTGTTCCTCCTCTTCTTCCTCCTCTTCTTCCTCTTCCTCTTCCTCCTCCTCTTCTTCCTCTTTCTCCTCCTCTTCTTCTTCTTCCTCCTCCTCCTCTTCTTCCTCTTTCTCCTCCTCTTCTTCTTCTTCCTCCTCCTCCTCCTAAACCCTAAACCTGAACCATTCCGAACCTATACGTGTAAAGCACGTATGGTTGAGTGATACACGCATGGGCTAATCAGTTTAGGGTCGGCTGAATAATTTTTTTTGATAATGATTGCTCTTTTGGTTAGGTTTATACTAACGTCAGAGCCTCGACTTCTGTGAGAGGAACGAATCCACTATCCGAGATGTGTGTGCGTGCTCTTTAATCCAAGCTTACTTAAGAATTAAGATGGGTAGTTGATTTAATCATTGTGTTGAGGCGTGGACCGATTGTAGTCAATGATTTAATGCAGTCTCATCGGATAGTTGGAGCACAAATGGTTCGACGGGTTAACCACGTCGGGTCTCTGTCGGATCGACTGATGTGTGTTAGTTCTGACTAGGCTATTCGGAATATTAACTATGACAAAACCTTGCATTTGACAAAATCGACACAGCTCGTCGAGTTAGCAACGAATGCCTCAGTAAGACGGATTCATGATCATCATCCAATAAAATCTATGAATTGATCCTTTCATCCAATATATAATAAAATCTACACGATGACTTGGAATTAATAAAACAGCAAGATGCTCCCATGGTTTTCATCACTGATCCTGAAATAGCATTCACCGATACAGACTTTCTCTTCACCTTCGATACAACCCCATTTGGAAGACTGGAAGATGGAGTGCGTGAAGATGCTTACACCACTGATTCTAGATTCCAATGTCGGAATTGGTCGAATTTATCCGGAGCTTGGTTGCAATAAGAAGCATCCCAAGGAAGTAGATCCAACTCGCAAGAAAAGTCAATCTTTACTACCCCATGATAGGAATTGCTATAAGAGTTGGAGCGAACACAGTCAGGAGATAGCAAAGTCCATTAGGAATAGCTCACTTTATCCCGAAAGATACACCACCAACACTTTACTGGACGGAATCAGAGAAGGAAGCGACATTGGCAACCATGTGTTACGAATTGTTTTCTTCTTCTTGTTGTTGTATCTATTTATATAGAACAAGATCTTGAGTGATCATAGAAAAGACTACACGCGCAGTCTACGAAGAGACTGCGTGCACAGTTTTTTTGGGGATAAGTATTAAAACAAATAAGTAATTTGGGTCTAGGATTTAAGGTTTAGGGTTAGGGCCCGACTGAGATATCCGGGTTTGTGCTTAATCGTCAGCCATGAATCGAACAACACAGATGCTATACTTAACTTAATACAGATTATTGGAGCGCGGATGCCTCATCCAGGTTAACAACGAATGCGCAGTGGTTTTACTAACTGACGAGTTATTTCCGACTTTACTATTCGAGTATTTAATTATGGCTAAAATATATATATACGAAACTCTAATTACTCTATTTGACACGCTAAGTGAGTATGAATGCACAAACATGCGTGTGAATACATTAGTTTTTATCGGGTGCTAAGGGAACTTGTGGGATTGGAGACTTTTTTCAAGTAAATTGGAAACAAAGAGACTTCATTACATACCTCATAGGAGCAACTTGCCTTGGATGTGAATCAATCATATATTTCTCGTCTCATGATTTATGTAGGCATTAAACGAAGTTTGAACTATGTAAGAGTGATGAATTATATACCACAATTATGAGTCCATGCTTAATTAACGGATTGTGATTGTTTAGTATTATTTTTTAGGGCCCGACTGCGTTATCTAGGTTTATCACGTATAGTCGCGCTCTTAACTATAGTTGGAGCACGAATGACTCTTTCGAGATAACCACGATGAGTAGCTGTCTTGTCGATTGCATTGTTTTTATTTGCTTACTAGTTTAGGGCCCGACTGAGGTAACTAGGATTACCACGTATAGTCGAGCTCATACTGTCAGACATGGTTAGAACCTGGATTACAGTATAGTTGGAGCAAGAACGACTCTTCTGGGATAACCACGACTGTCGCGATCTTGATGTTTGGTTTGTTTGATAGTTCAGGGCCCGATTGCATTATCCGGGTCTACCGCGTATGTTGCGCTCTTAACATGTTGGAGCACGAATGTCTATTCTGGGATAACCACGACTAGTCGCGGTATTGTCGATTATTTTGTTTGTTTAATAGTTTAGGGCCCAACTGCATTATCCGGGTTCACCATGTATGTTGCGCTCTTAACATTATAGTAGGAGCATGAATGTGTCTTCCGGGATTACTACGATGGGTCGCGGTTTTGTCGATTGCTTTATTTGTTTAATAGTTTAGGGCCCGACTGAGATAACCGGGATAAATACGTATAGTTGAGCTCGTACCGTCAGACGTGGATAAGAACTATGGATATTAGGATTTTCGGAGCACGAATGACTCTTCCGGGATAACCACGACTGGTCGTAGTCTTGTCGATTGCTTTGTTTGTTTAATAGTTTAGGGCCCGACTGCATTATACGAGTTTACCATGTATGTTGTGCTCATAACATGATAGTTGGAGCACGAATGTCTCTTCGTGATAACCACGACGGGTCGCGATCTTATCGATTGCTTTGTTTGTGCAAGAGTTTAGAGCCCAACTGGATTATCCAGGTTTACCACGTGTGGTCACGTGCGTGCCGTCAAACGTGAATAGAACAACCACGGATGTTGTGCTTATTACAGGATAGCTATGCACTAAAGTTTCTTACGGGATAAACACAATGGGTCGGGGTCGTGTCGAATGCTTTGTTTGGATCACAAATGTTGTTTTCGGGACGTCGGGATTGTATTGACTGTTGTGCTTATTCCGCCTTGTCGATTCGTATGAAAAAGCAGAACATGAAAAGACGTGATGTTGTCGTGCTCATACTATTAATAATACCGAGCTCATCCTCCCAATTCTTCATCTTTTTGCTGAACTTGAAAAAATAAAAATGTCGAATCGGCAACGACACGATGTCTCCCTCACTCCCGCGCACGTCGACGTTGCAGCCTCCCCTACTTCCGCACACATAGACGTTGCAACCTCCCCTACTCCCATGCACGCCGATGTTACAGCCGCCCCTACTACTGTGCAAGCAGTCGTTCAGCCACCCTTACTCCTGCGCACGTGAATGCCGACGTCCCCACTCCATCTCCAGTCGTCATTGTCTTGGATGAAGACAATGATGAGGAGGATGAAGATGGTGAGGAGGAGGAGGAGGATCTGGATGGCGACGAAGATGATGATTA
>JAOYMZ010015564.1:0-19676 GCA_025802335.1 Pinguicula primuliflora
CCCAAAGGAATTTTCTTTCCATTTTGATCATTTTTTGGGTTACTGTCTTCGATGCTTTGTATAATGACATGAGGTAAACAGGAATGCTAGTTATGACTGCCTTGATCAATATCATGCGTCCCCCAAAGGATAAGAAGGTTAGATCCCAACTTGATAGTCTCTTAGACATTTTATCCAACATAGGTTTCCATGTATTGCATCTATTCGGTTTGCTTCCAACCGAATAGAAGGGGATGTTCACTCCAAACGCAATGAAGTAGAGAATCTGAAAATAAAACAGGACACGATGAATATGCTATGCCTTTCAGAATCATCCATGTCATGAGGTGTTGTGTTAAACACACATACATACATACATATAGCCGTGTCTTCTGGTAGTTCACCTTTAGGCCACTGATCATTTCCAAGCAATTTAATGACAAATGGATGCTTTTCATATCTTCCATAGTCCCATTTCCAAAAATCAGCGTATCATCAGCATATCATCAACGTACTGCAATTGTTTTAGGGTCACTTCCCCCATTGAAAACCCCCTATATAGCTGCCTTTCGTAGCCGGCTATAAGAATCCAGTCCAGGACCTCTACAGCTAGTAGGAATAAAAAGGGGGACAAAGGATCACCTTATCTTAATCCACATTGTGGCTAGAACATAGCTAATTCCTGATACTGAATATATAAAATTTTGAGGGATTCTCAGGTGTTCAATATTGTTGTGTTCAATATTATTTAATGTGACCAATTCCAATCTGATGCATTGATCTGACAATCTGATATTGCACAATAAATGAACCATTTAAGTGACTCATCTAACCTCAGTCTATTGTCAGAAGAATGTTTAGATTAGAATTGAGCCCAATAAAACTGATAGTTTAGAATTTTTTATAGAATCCCTAACGTAAATAAATCAACATAATCAACATTATTCAAACATGCCCATGCCTCTAACCATCCATCACATCCTATAACATTTGTGAGAACATTCACAATAACTAATTTTCCATAGCATCTGCAAATTTTTTGAATAAGCCGCTTTTACCTTGCTTTCTCTAAATCTATTCCATATCTATTAAAATAAGTTGCAGTTTTTGAAAAGCGAACGCATCCCCTTCAATATCTTCCAAGGCTGCCGCCGTTTTGAGTCTTTCCGAACATGGACTCCATGCTGTGATCCAAGAGACCGAGATTTCGTGCCAATGCCAACCCAGCATGCATGCCATCTACAGCTGCACTCACAATTCCACCGGCGTATCCTGCTCCTTCACCAACAGGATACAAACCCTGTAAGGAGGTGCTCTCCCAAGTATCACATCTTCTCGTAATCTGGATGGGAGAGCTCGTCCTCGTCTACAAGAATAAAGAAACAATATTAGTACCCATGTGGCATTGCGGGATTGGTGTGGCAGGTAGCCGGTATTTAACACTTTTGCATTGGTCCGCTGACCGACCAATCCGGGTACTGCATAGCATACAATGAAGCATGAAAAGGGAAAAAAACTACCTCAACTCCATGAAGAAGTGCATTGGAAGAGATGAACCCTGGTAACTGTACGTGTCATTCAAGGATCAGAATTTAGGAGTCAAACCATCGAACATAAGCATGAAAAGGGAAAATGCAGGAAATTATACCTCCTCGTCGAACTGGGAGATTGCACGCTGCAATGCTTGAGTAATTTGAAGGGGAAACAGCTCGTGAAGATTTGCAGCCTTAACACCTAAGCGGTAACTTGATGGTGGTACAGACGTTACTGTGGGGTAAAGCCAGTTCAGGTAAGCCTTTAAGTTTGCCGAAAATTTTCTAATCCCGGACAAGCTTTTGTGTCCTGAATTCTAATCCTGACCGTCCATTGGCCACGAGTGGATCACTTAATTTTTAAATATTGTCGATTTGGTTCGTCGGATCAACAATGAACGATCACCAATAGAATTTGGAACGGTCCGATAGTAGAAAATTTCGGTTAAGTTTACAGCATGGATGTCATGAAAGGTAAAATGCAGGCTGTGCTTCACCTGATAACTTGTTATCCAGAAAATCGGTAACTGTTTGCACCGGAACCGTGAAGTTGCCACCGCCCATTACAGCTGCTTTTTGTTCCAGCATTCTCTGAAGTGTAAACCATCTTTTCTTAGAGAATTTCAGATACTAGTGGATAGATATTTGGGAAGGCAATGGAAGTGAAATTAGTATACTTGGAGAAATGTAGTCATACCAAAAACTACCTGAAATTCAACCCCAGCTAGCGGCCCAGAAGAACATAGAGCATCAAAATCTTTTGAGGACGATGTTACTACAAGTGCTGCATTCGCCCATCTGGATGCACGCCGAGAGAATGACATGCCATTAATACAAAGTTCTGAAGGATTTGTACTAGTGAGAACGACCTGCGAAATTCAGGCATCTTGTGAACCTTGATCAAACGTATCGGAATTCAACAAATACTATACTTATTCCGGCAGCAAAGTTGTTGGACCAGAATACGATGCATATAATTTCAAAAATCATAGCACAATTGTTCAGAACAAGGAGGCATATTTAAAATCTTTGTAGACGGTGCAACTTGAAACCCGAGCTAAAAAATACTTGTAAGTTGTAATTAACAGGCAAATCATTTTATTCAATACATATTGAGCACAGAAGCTTTCCAATAGTACAATAAACAGCCAAAATTAAGCTAAGCATAGGTCATATTAAATATCACAACAGCAAGAGGAGGAATAGTACCTGGCCTCCTGGACACATGCAAAATGAATAACAGCTACGTGTTGGCTCCGAACTTGGGGATGCATGAGCAGCCATCTGTTTCCGACTAACGTACTCAGCAACCTGGTAATCGGCAACAGGTACTTTCCCACGTCCACTCCGGACTTCACTGGCTAACCCAGAATACTGAAAAATGAAAATTGTAAACATCATCATCTCTGGTTATATGCATTTGAAAGTTGAATTAACAAATTATTGTCCATGTCACATGTCAGATATTCAGCACTAGCATCTTCAAGTCCTTGACGAGTAAGTTCTCATCGAAGGAGTGAAAAATAGCAACACATTCAAGCTGGTTGTGGCACCTCCATTTTCATACACTATTTTGCATAATTGTTATTCTATCATCCACCTTTACCGGGAGATTATTCCTGTCGCAGTTGCACTGCTAGTAGCTTTTAAAAGCTATAAAATTGCAGTAAGAGATAAAGTATTGTCCAGAAACAACTATACATTGACAACCGAAACTGCTATAATCTGAAATATATCTGTAAGGTTCATTCGTCATTCAAATAATTAGCGAGTTAAATTCTAGGAAGAAAATTTCATCACTGGACTAAGAATTTATAGGCAGAAAAACTTTGGCAAAGGTGTATACAATCAAAAGAAGATGGTTTTTAGGTCTTAAGCCACTAATTACCTGTATATTGTTTATCAGTTCTTGGGGATGTTCTATCCTCAGACCGACCTGCGAATGAGAAAATTATGTTCAGACATTTGAAGGAATAGACTTGAAGAAACTAAACGAATGCAAGAAAATAACTTCATATCAATTCATCACTACATTAGGAATTAATTAGGATTGAATACTCTAGCATTCCCAGAAATTAAGCCCCCAGACTCTTAAGAACTTTGCACCAGTTTTCAGCATGGTGAACCCATATTCTGGGCCAAGCTGTTAAGGAAATACAACCGGAGTTGCAGGTAAGTTATCTAGTAATTGCTTTAAAGTTAAAGTTTATTCTTCAAGTTTATAAACAAATTCTTTAGCTAATACACGCTGAAGCTTTCATGGGCATCAAACGGATCTCTTTTCGTGAGAAGGAACTCGTACATCCATTCTTTCTCCTAGTGTTGTAATACACTCATGTATAAGCTACAGTAACTACCAAGGTAGGAACCAGGGGGTCGGGATAGTGACCACCACTACCACCCTACAAAAATTGTGGAGCAATTAGAAAAAAATACTCCAAACCACCCCCGGAATCCTGCCACTGGATTTACTGGAAGTATGCTATGTTGATGAGATTTAGTTAGATGTATTGACCAATATCCAATAACTAAACACAAGAAAACTGTTATGCAGTAATTTGAATGGAAAATATTCATCAAAATCAGGAAAACCGTACTACTTGACAATATTCGTATTAAATAGAACCCCTGTGTCAGAGTTGATCATTACTCAAGCAGCTTAGTTTCTAATTACTGGCTTATTCAACATAGCTAGTCAATCAGAAAAAAGGCATGATTCCTATTTCCCCAGACTTGTGGGTGCTACCATACCTCGTTCACAGCGATTGTTCATTCAGGAATTAAATAGTTCGATTCATTGGAAAACATCTATTGTAGAATTAATTGGAAAACATGCATGGAAAAGGATGGATTATAGACGAGGCATACAAAACTATAAATAGAATTAAGTTATAAGAAGAAACTCACAGCGAAGTCTTTTGGAACAATGTCTACGCTGTGAGATAGAAGCATTTCATAAGTGCCACGTGCAGAATGGCCTACTGCAAGAACTACGGCATCACATTCCAAATTCTGCATACTGGACTCGAAGCCACCTCTTGAATCAGAAACTTTAACACCATTAACATGTTCGTTCTTCACTAGGAGATCATCTACCCTTGTTCCAAATCTGATAGTAACCTAATCATATGGGCAAAACAGACTCAAGTAAGATCAACAGCATCTGAAGCAACTTCAGAGGGTAGTGTAAATTCTTTAATACTCAATCAAAGATGAGACTCACACCCATCTTTTGCAGGTATTGTCGAAAGTTCCGGAGTAGTGGAATCAATCTGTCGGTCCCCAGATGCGGTTTTCCGTCAACCAATATACTAGAAGGAGCTCCAAAGTAAACCAGTGTCTTAAGAACCTATAAATGCAAAAGACCAACTTAAAACATGACCTTAGAACAAAAAATACTCAGAGGTATGATCAATGATATCAAAACCTACAAGCACAAAATTTTTTTAGGTAAGTCAACAGGCACAAGATATAACTCTGAAAGGAAAAGGCATCAACTAGGAAAATAACCAGATCAACTATATGCTATGATGGGATCATGAATCTTACTGTCATAACACTAGAGTTATTTCTTCCGATTCTTGTCACCAGCTTCCCATCACTCCAAGTACCTGCACCACCCTGTAAAGTATAAGTCTTTAAGAAATGAACAATGAAAATAAGCGTAGCTCTAACACATCCACCAAAAAGTATAAGAACTTCCTCACCTAATACAGAAACTGATAATTTAAAAATCAATATCACAACTTCAGAGGCAGATCTAGAATATATAGAACTTGAATTCTAAGTCCAAGTATGAAATTATATATGCTTAATCTGTTGGATTGGGCCAGTGTACTTGACTCAACTTCTGGCGTATCAATTTTTTTCTTCTAGGAGTATCACAAGTATATATCAATGGAAAAATAGCAAATGTAGCACAAATACAAGTTTCACCCGAAAAAAATAAAATATTAATTAATTAAAGATATAACCTCCCCAAAGCAAAAATTGCTTTCCATTTGTAACATCCGACGGACTACCAGAGCACCAATGTCACGTCCTCTTTGTTCAACTGCTTGCCCTCTTTCTACCAGTGTAACATCTGCACCAACTTCAGCAAGCACGAGTGAAGCAAACAACCCTGAGGGGCCACTACCCACAACAGTAACTTTTGGTTTTATAGTTTCACAATACTTGTGAGCTCGCGTAAAGTGATTGCCTTGGAATTCTCTAGAAGTTGCTATTTCAGCTGTGTTTTGATGTCTACGTATCGTACTCATTAAATCACCGAAATATTGATCATGATCCAGAAACTCTATACGACCGACTTTTGTTTTCAGTTCTGAAACAAACTCCCACGTACGAGGTTCAAGGATAAGGAGCTTATCTGCATCCATATCCACAGTATAGACAAACTTGGGCTCCTTCTGCAACAGAGATTAATGGTCATAATGAACAGGAGCATAAATGTTCTGTAAATAGCCATATATGGTACAAGGGTATAGTAACCAGATTTATTCATGATCAAGAAAAGTGCAAGGTCTCTGTGTGTCCATTCATGAAAGGACCTTAGCCAATATAATTGTACTTAGGCCACTTAGATTTTCCTCAACAAATTATAGCAACTTCAAAAACTTCATCTCTAACGTCCTCTCCTCAGACCAGGTTCAACTTCAAGATGAGATTTTAACAGATAAATTTCCAGAAATATCTTCTTTTTTTCCAGAAATATCTTCAGCCATGCACATAACATAATCATCCTTTAAGAGTACGCTGGTATTAAGTAAGATTCTGCAGTTCAAGTATCACATAATTTTATTTATTTGAAAAAACCCCCATACAATTAAAGGTTTATAAAAGCTAAAAGAATGCATGGCGCCAGAAAATAGAGGTAACCAACTGTTATGATCTTGTTGGAAGTTGGATGTACCTTCCTCACGTCAAAGGACTTCCTAATTACCGTGAAAGCCTCAGGCGGCAGCATTGAAGCGACCTGAGAAAGAAATTTGGAATACGCGAGTAGAATTACAGCGATTGCTTAGCAATAACAGAAAACGAGAAACATTTACAATAAATAACAGAGGAAAAAACATACCCTGCTCAATTACCACACAAAGAAAAATAGATTACGAAACAAAACAGATGGGAAAATGGAATCAACATTACTATCATTTCTGGTCTCCCCAACCGCGAAAAGGATATCAAAGTTCAAATATTTTACCGGGAATTCAAGAACTTCTGCTATCTTTTTCATCAAAGCCTCTGATACATCCCACGAATCTTTCCCAGGGTCTTCATGAACTGAAACCCCGAGCCCTGAGAGCCGCCATAAACCTTGTAACTTCCTTGTCGAATCAGTCTGAGCGTGCTGATGAAGTTTTAACTTCTTTTTCTCTGATGGGTACCTCAACTTTCCTGTCCTTTTGGCTTTCCCTGCACATCTAATTGGAAGGCATTGTGGAAATTTTAGATATCGCTTCGAAGCTGGAACATGAAATTCACAGTCGAACTTGGAGAACCAAACTTTGTGGAGTGAAGAAGCGAGGTTGAGTTGGATAGGGGGCATTCTTGTGTTGTGTGGGTAGTAGATGCAATCTGTTTACAGGGACTTTTTTATAAGGAGTACGAAATGGCCAAACCAAATGGGTATTGATTCTAGAGTTTCAACAGCCATATATCATTTTACAGAAAAATTTAATTAAATGATCTCGGCCATTTCAACCGTCAATAATAAAATTTAGCACTATAAGGCAAAATTCGGTACTATAAGGTCTGCACCAGAAAAAAATTCTACAATATACCCTCTTTTCGGGATCCAATTTTTAAACCCCATGATGTGACAAGCATCACAATCACACATTTTATTAAGTGTGATTGTGATGTTTGCCACATCATGAGGTTTAAAAATAGAGTACCCAAAAAGAGTACAAGTAGTATTATTGTTGATTTTATACCCCACGAAAGACAGGTAAGAAAAAGCTAAAAAATAGATAGCACCATATAATTGGGCACTGAATTTTCAACATTTTTGGACAGCCAGTTATAAGTCGTCACCTAGATTTTTTATAGTTTTGGTGGATTAGTTTTCGTGGGGTAAAGTATTTTTCTACCAAATCTAAGGAAGTTTTGCAAGGACGTGGGCCTGCAGGTCGGAAAGCGTACAGACTCATGCCCGAAAATTGGTGACCGTCTTATATGTTGGGAACAAGTTCCACGAGGCTGAAATTGGCCTGAGCCTAGGGGATTCTCTAGTGCATCTAGGGTCCTTATGCACACACACATGGAGGCAACATATGACTGTTACCAAAACGAAGGTAGCTACTGGCATACAGGTGCGGAGGTATGGCCTAGAAAGGAGTTGAATGCAATTTTTTTTGCGTACGAAAGAGATTCCATTAATATTTACACGATTACAAAAGCAAATATGGAGTTATATAGTTTCCATGTATCTGTAAAGAAACTATACACTTATTCTATCTCACTATTCAATTACAACTTAAGATCATACAAAAGCGAGGGTTTGCATCCCAATCATAAATGTGAGTCGAAGGATCAAGTTTTCATCTTGATTTTAGCCATTATAGAAGTCTGATCTTTATCTCAACCACAATCTCTGGTGATTCTTCGGCTTCCACTTCTTTGTCAAATCTCATCTCATTCTTTTCGCGTCATAAGCATCATATTGTAGCTTGCCACATTGCCTTGCCAAGGATCTTCTCTTTTGCAGTCAAGAAGTATTCCATGTGTGCTATGTAGTGAGACAAATTATCGTTCGGTTGGTTTAATACTAGGCCAAATTAGTCTCCCAGTTCCTGCCAAATTTCTTTAGCGTGTAGACACTAAAAAAAGAGGTGTTGCATTGTTTCCATTTGTTAGGCCACACCAGATACATCGTTTCTCTGTTTCTGGAATATTTATGCCTCTTACTGTCAGATTATCCATAGTTGGTAATCTGTGTCTCATAACTCTCCATGTCATGTATTTGATCCTCAACGGTGCGAGCTTCCCCAACATCAATATTGCTATCCCCGATTCTTGTGGATTTTGATGTTGAGTCGTAGGTTTGGAGCACTGGTAAGCAGAGGAGACCGAGTATTCTCCCGTGCGCCCTTGTGTCCAGGCCCATCTATCTCTACCCTCACTTGGCTTCGGAGCCGTCTATGGCATGGCTTGCAGTTTCTCCCACCTCTGCATTTCCCAGTCTCGCAGTGGGCGTCTGAACTGAACGTTCCATTGAGTTTGTGTCCCATCTGCTTGTACTTGGAAAAGATCAGAAACTGAGCAATTCTTGCTAATTGTCAGATTGAATAAATCATGATATAACAGTGCTAAACAGCCTTCTTCCGACTAGTCTGATTTCCAGAATAATGTTTCACTTCCATCTTTCATATTTAGCTTCAGATTTGTCTTCACCCACGCTGCTTCTGTAATGATAGACAATATGTCCTTCCAAACTCTTGATGTTTCATCAGGCATGGTTATTAGTTCCAGCTCCACCATCACGTCTCTGACTTGCAAGTATCTGAATCACTCTGCACCACAAATTGGTAGGATCAATTCTTAAACGCCAAATCCACTTAGCTAGCAATGCCTTCTTCATGCGAGCCAAGTCCTTGACTCCTAACTCACCCTTTGATTTTTCCAGGCACACATATTCCCAACTTATCCAATGTATGGGTCAATTCTAGTATGCTCGATGCTAGGAATGTAGATAGAATTTTCGTCATCTTTTTTATTGTTTGCATAGGAGCCTTGAACAGAGAAAGGTAGTATATCGACAAACTGGACAAAACAGATTTAAGCAAAGTTGCTCTGCCAGCCATAGTAAGAAGCATATTCTCCCATGTGTTTAGCTTTTTTTCCATCGCAATGCATACTTCATCCCACATCCTTGTTCTATGTGGCCTGTCTCCTATCGATAATCCAAGGTAAATGAAGGGCAACTGGCTCTTATTACAGTTTAACACCCCACCCATTTCTTCCATCAGGTTGTCGTTCATGTTCAATCTGGAAAGGAGACTTTTGTTGAAGTTTATGGAGAGTCCAGACATTAACTCAAAGATTGTTAGTAGCCCTTTCATTGCTTTTATATTTTCCATTGTGCCTTCTGCAATGAGAAGTGTATCTCTGCAAATTGAAGGTGTGATATTTCTCTGTCTGCAATCTTTGCCCCTGTTATAATACCCAGTTCTGAAGCTTTCATGAGAAGCGAACTTAAGCCCTCAACTATGACCAGAAATAGAAGAGGTGATACGGGGTCACCCTGGCACAATCCATGCTGAAATTTGAAAGAATCTGTTTTGCTTCCGTTTATCTTCACTACTGCATGATCCAACGAGGTGCAAACTCTCATCCATTCAATCCATTTAGCGGAGAAGCTCAACTTTTGTAGCATAAAGTAGAGAAATTTTCAACTTACACAGTCGAAAGCTTTCGAAAAATCTACCTTGAAGAGTATAAGAGGTTTCCTGGCTCTTGAAGCTATGTATTACCTCGTTTGCGATCAGTACTCCGTCTAGGACTTGACAATCCTTTAAGAAACGTGTCTGAGTACCTGAGATTACTGAGCCGAGCACCTTGCCGATTCTTCCAGCCAGGATCTTCGATAAGATTTTATAACCACTTGAAATCAGCGATATCGGTCTGCACTGATCTAATGTTAATGGATTTGGGACTTAGCTAAAAAATTTATCATAACAAACCTGCATTTATCCTGCAATCCATTTGAAACTGGTTAATGAAGTCAGAATATGTACATTTCAATGTCTCCCAATGTTTCTGCACGAAGTGAAAATTGAAGTCATCTATTCCTGGGCTCTTTGAAGGTGGGCACACCCAAGCAGCTGCTTTGATTTCTTCTGTTGAAATCTAAGATATAAGATAGTTATTATCCTTTTCAGTCAAGATACTTGTGGGTGTAATCTGCATGGTTGGCCTGTTTTGATCTGGTTCAATGTAAATTCTTTTAAAAGGATTCTTGAGTTCTTCTTTTATGGAAACAACCTCTTCACACCAACTCCCATTGATAATGAGACCTCTAGTGCTCCTTCTACCTCTATTCTTTTGTATTCTGGCATGAAAGAATTTTGTATTGTCATCACCCTCTCTTATCCATTTCGAGCGAGTTTTCTGGCAAAACATTGTTTCCTTATCCTCTGCTGTTTTTTACAATAGTAACCACGAGTCTTGTCTTTCCTTACTCTCTGATAGGGTTGTCCAATAAAGACTGTCAGTACCGGTACGATCGGTACCGGTACGACTGGTACCGGTACCGGTTATTGATACCGGTACCAATTATCGATACCGGTCGGGTATCGGTATCGGTCGGGTACCGATTATCGGTGCCGGTCGGGTACCGATTATCGGTGCCGATCGGGTACCGGTTATCGGTGCTGGTCAGGTACCGGTACCCAAGGTTGGTACCGGTAATATAACCAGTACCGGTACCTTAAAAACGGGTACCGGTGCTGGTACCAGTAGCGACAGTAATTAAAAAAAATACAAATTAAAATATTTTAAAAAAAATTTCATTTAAAAAAATATTTTTTTATTTTTACTTATTAACAAAAATTAAAAACGGTACCAGACCGATACCAAATAGAAACGGTACCAATACTAGTACTTTTTGGCCTAATACCAAAGTACTGGTATCGGTTGGTACCGGTACCAGCTCGGCCCGGTCCCAACCTTTGGTATCGAGAAGAAGCCGGTATCGATATCAGTCCTATGCCGGACCGATATCAGTTTACTGGTTGGACACCCGTACTCTCCGATGCTGAAAGAGGCTCTGATTCCACTTTGACATCTAGTCTGTTTACAATCTGTCTTAGCTGCTCTTCCTTTTCCTCAAACTTGCCATAATGTGATTTGTTCCATCCTGTTAAGAATAATCTCAGTCGAGTTTTTGGTGAAGGGTGTAACCTTTGGTACCTGTAATTTGGTATGAGTTCTTTTTTTTTCAATCAACACGTTGAACCCTTCCACCTCTGACCAATTGTTCAAGGATTCAAACAATTTAGGGCCCTAATTAATCACTTCTGTTTTTAAAATCACTGGACAGTGATCTGAGAGGCCCCTGTTTAGCCCATGCTGAAAAAGGTCTTGCCAAGAGTTTAGCCATGAACCAGATAGGAGTATACGATCTAGTCTACTACAGCTCGTGCCTCTACCATTGTAGCATGTGAATTTCCTTCTCTGCATTGGCACATCGTTGAGATGGTTTAAGAGGATGAAACAGTTGAAATCTTCCGTCTCACAGTGTATAGGTGCTGAGGTACTAATTCTTTCCTCTTGGATTCGAATAGCATTGAAATCACCAACGAAATACCAATTTTCCCCCGAGGATTGCACCAACCTTGCTTACAATCTTTGCCATAGACTCCTTTTAGCTTGGACGTCATTTGGAGCATACATGTTTACTACGTGCACTATTGTCTCATCGAGACCCCATTTTCCTGTTATGCAGAGGAATCCCTCCTCATTTTGCTGCTGCAACATTTTGAAAGTGTTAGTACCTTAACAATCCACCAGAATGACCCACCGATTCCTTCATTGCTCATTTGACGTTCGAGCTAGGACACAAACTTCTACTTTTTGTGCGAGATAGTACTTACAGCTTTGTTTCTTGAATATAGATGAATTCCAGATGGTGATGTTTTATCAACTCTCTAATCTATGCTCTTTTGCTCTGTTTTCCTACACCACAAATGTTATAAGTCATTATTTGCATGCTTGCTTACTTAGTAACTTTTGTTGCACTTTTTAATGAATCCTCTAGCTGCTTTTTTGCCTTGGTTTCCAAGCTGTCCAGATCCTGCAGAATGCAAGCTGTCAGTTTAGACGTCTGAACCCCTAATTTCTCAGCCATACACCAGATAGATTTTGCTTCGTCTGAGCGTGCATAAGAAGTTGGCTCCTCATGCATAGGTGAGTCCACTTTTAACGTTGCCTCGGCTGCAGACAGTAGCTGCTCATCTATAGGGTCAACATTTTTTGTGATAACATCTATTCTATTGAGGCTGTTATCTGATACAACCATGTTATCTGTTTTCACCTTCACAGCTTCATCAACAATAACTTCTGTACTTTTAGAGGTGTCTTATACAGAGTTACATTCCTCACTGTTCGCCTCCTGTGTCCAAGAGGGAAGGGGTAGTGCTTTTACCCCTTATTTTTACTCAAATGGATGAGTGAGAGTGCACATTCGATAGTATGCTCATAGGTAAAAGCACTCGTGAGTGGGAGCCCGGGACAGGCAGTCAAGTGTCGGCAAGACGTTTAGTGTGCTAGTGGGTTGGAGATGGAGTGGTGAGCAGTCTCATTTCCTTCCTCTGACAAAAAGTGCTTATATCAACCCCGACATATCAAAGGATGCAATACCGGATAGAGTGGCACTCCAGAGACCTGCAACATGCACAGACTAGCCCTTGTAGGGCAGCCAGATTCCACCAAATATACAAATGGAACCTAACCATACATGTCCTCCGATTATATCTTCTAAATTGTCAACACTAACAATCCACCCTTCTCCCCCAAAGGGGGATTTTAGTAAATAACCAAATATGGTCTAGCATGTTGCTATAGTCGCTGTCAACGAGGGGTTGGCCTAGTGGTCATGGGAGTGACAAATGCACTCACAGGTCATGGGTTCAAATCCACTCAACGATATTACTTATAAAAGAAATGTTGCTATAGTCGCTCACATGAGTGACTTGTTGGATTATAGAAGCCTTTTGTTGTCTTAACCAGCGATGTAGGCGTTAATTCTAAGATTGGTTGCAATTCAAAAGGTCATATTGGTGTAACTCCTTATCCTTCAGCTTCTCTCCTCTTATGTCAATATTTATGCTTCCCCTATCATCCTGGTACCACCCATATGGCCTGGGGGAAACGATCGTAATTTTCTTTGCCTTCGCTTCTATAGGTATTCTTGAATATTTTCCAAAGATTCAGGATTAAGAGGTGATTTTTTATGTATCAGGATCGGTTTCACCCCATCTACCCCTTTTCTCTTATAACCACTCTCTGATTGCTCTATGTCACTGCTTGTGCTAGCTTGTGATCTCTTATACTGAGGTTGATAGCCACTTGTTAATTGTTTTTACGATATTACAGTGATCATTGTATCCACTTGTGATTCCTTCACTTGGACTAGGTCACTTTCTAGGGAGTTACTTTGGTCATCCTTTTGACCCACTTCTTCTCTGTCTGAGTGTTCAGCCCCTTAGCTTCTTTGCTCACTTCTTGCTCCTGGACTGATGAGTTTACTGATGGCCATTCCTCTTCTTGCAAAATCCTGGCACCTCTTTTATTTTGCGTCACCCTGTTATTTCTAAAACCGTCTACCTCCTCCTCTAGCGAGATCACAAAAGATTCTCCATTATCCTCTCTCTTTACTTGCTTGCTTATCCACTTGTGATCAAGTGTGAGCACTTGGAGTCTCCCAAATTTTATATCTTCTCTCTTCTCCCATCTATCTGCAACAATGTTTCAACTTTGATGCTCATAGACGTGAAAAGTTTGTCGACCAGCAGTGGAGTGGAGTTCCATTTACTCTAATCCAGGCCATCCTTACTAACTTCCCGTCCACTAATTTCCACAGCCTTAAAGTATGCACATTTATTAGTTCCAATGTTTCTGCATCCTGCATCAATATTAGTTGGTCCTCTACATTCTGTAAACTGATGAGAATCTCACCTCCTTCCAAACGTGCCGCTGAGCTTCCCTCGTAACCCTATAATAGAAGTGTATCCATCATTAATTTTAAGTCGATACGGGGGAGGGAAAACCTACCAGGCAAGTGTCTAGCCACTTAGAGTCTTCAATTTTCGGTGCAAACTGTAATATATCAATTTCTTCTTGTTTCTGTGTTACCGTAATCTTTCTCCCAACCTCAATGTGTTTGACGACTAGTTCTCCCATCTGCTTCGTAGCTATTTCATCCGGTGTTCGCGCCTTGCTTACATAGAGTAAGGACGCTCCTATCTGAGCTTCATTTGCCTGCTCAATTACACTGCAAATATCAACCGTTTTAGCAAATCGTACAAACCCCTATCTCTTACCTTTGTATTCCATCCGTGGGAGAGCGTGGACGTCAGTGACTTCACCAAATTTGTTGAAGAATGTCTTGATTTCAGGTGAGGTCCACGCTAGTGGGAAATTTGTGAAATATGCTGAAATGGAGTTTGCTCTCAGCTTCTCAATATAGGTAGGCAGGGATTTTTTCTTGTTTACATTCACTTTACCCAGGGTACTTACCTAAAACACTTTACCCAGGGTTTTCCACTTAGCAAGGGATTTGGCTTACGAATGGCTACCTAGTGGCGAAGTCAGTATTTTCGGATAGGAGGGGCACAGTTCCTTAATTTTCGGACAGGTATAGTCCAGAATCAACGGGATGATGGTATAAATCAAGCTCTATATTATCTAAAACATTTGTCATATGATAGAAGGCTACATTCGCATTATAAGCTACAAACGAATCGAATTAATATTCAGAACTCCTCTTTTTTCATTCTGGCCCTATAAATACAACAATTGATAGTGAAGCCATTAGCACCACTTGTCTCCTTTTTACCGTCCAATGTAAGCACATGACATTCATGACATATCATCTGTCTTTGTCTCAATCCATAAGAGACACGTTGCTAGCCACCTAAAACATGTTGCTAGCCACCTAAAACACGTTGTGAGCCACATGAGCCCTTTAAATCCTTCCTTCAGTCCTGCACATCAACAAAACATGCTTTCTTACTCATCTTGTGATAAAAACTAGTGTATTTTCTCCATCATCATTCATTGTACTTCAATCCAGTTGGTTGCCTCACAGAAAAATACGGAGTTTCTCACGGGTCTCCTTCATAGTTGTCAAATTAGGATATAAATCGTAAATCAAAATCATCAAAGTGAATCGTAAATCGAATTGCAAATCATTAATATTCAGTAATAATTTAATAAAATTACTATTTTTATAATTAACTTAAAAATTAAACTCTCTAAATTTTCTCTATCACTAAACTAAACACCATTATAAACATTAAACAAAAGTATAGAAATTATAAGCATTAAATAATCTATATTATAAATATTAAACTATAAATCCATTATCAACAATACACAGTAATAAATTAGTGGATCTAACACACAAACCTCTTTTCCACATGAATTGACTTTTCAACATTAATGAACTATTTGTTTAATGTACTTCTTCTTCACGCAGCTTTTCCTTCTTTTTCCTCTGCAACTATCGTTTTTTCTTGCAATTCTCTTCAAACATTTTTCCAAGAAGCACAAAAGAGCTTGATTTACCAAGAAAGGTTGGTTGCTGAGATCCCAATCATTTTTCACACATTCGTGTTGATTTCATTTTTTAATTTTTTTTAGTTTTTTCAGGGGGGCACGTGCCCTCGTCAGGCCTTAGTGCCTTCGCCCCTGCCTGTCTTCAAGTGTATGCTACATTTCACTAATGCACATCATACCCAAACACTGATTCAGAGTTTTGCACAACTCTTGGATTTTCAATCCAATCATTCAGTGTCATTGTAGAAAGTATTATACTCTTAGCCTATAGCAAGTACCAGACCGTTAGTTTCAATGTTTCAAACAGATCTGATGGACCAGCTATTTCAAATCTCACGCAGTTTCACTCATTCCATATCATCCATGTTGCAGCTTGCCAGACTGCTTTTGCTATCTGCTTGCAGCACCTCTCCGTGAACCGACTCGTAAATATTTCAAAATGCTATTGGATTGAGACGTGCTGCTATTGGTCTTGGGTAACTCCCATCCAGTTGTATATTTTCAACCATATTTCCACTACGTGAGGACAGGTGATAAACAGATGCTCTGTGCTCTCCTCCTCGAGTCCGCACCACACGCATCTAGAGATAGGCTCATCGAACTGCATGCCTCTTCGCCTTAGGTTGTCAATTATAGCAATTCTTTTTTGGAGCAACCTCCATGAAAAAGCTTGAGTTCTTTTTGGTGTGATCTTGTTCCATGCTTGGGCCAAATATTGACGACCTTGATCCTCAGGGTCTGTGTTTTGTGCTTTTATGAGTTCATATGCTGTTGAAACTGCATATGAACCTGTACCTGAATGCTTCCAACGCCGGCGATCTAGTTCAGTTCCCACCAGCTTAGTCTCTGCCGCTCTTTCCTTCAGCATCTGGAGCCTTTTCAGTTCCCAAGTGCACAATGGCCTCCTGAAGTTCGTCATACCATTCACTTCATTCATCATAGGGCTCACTGCAATATTTACATCCAGTGTTAGTCGATAGAGATCATTGAATAGCACAGCGAACGTACCTATTCCTGTCCAGTTGGACATCCAGTACAACACCTCGTTGCCTGAATTGATGTTGAGGTATAGCCCCTCCTGCATCCAGATCTCCCTCGCTATATATTGTCATATATCACCCCAGATTTTTGACACCTGATTAGGCAAATTGATCAGTTGTAGGTCAGTCATGGCATCTTCTGGTGCGAAGTATTTTACATTGACGATTTTCACCCATAGCACGTGCGGCTCCATCTTCCATCGCCAGATCCATTTTGCCAACAGCGCAGTATTCATCGTTCTCAAGTCTTTTAGTCCAAACCCTCCCTCTTTCATTTCCAAGCACAAGTGCTTCCATTTTACCTGTGTATGGGTCTAGATGCCTCCTGGTTTCGTGATCATTTTGTCAATGTCTTCGGTACCTGCACAGGAGCTCGAAAAACAAATAGGTAATATATCATTATGCTATAGAGAACTGATTTTACCAGAGTTATTCTCCCTGCAAACAATAAGAAAGTTGCATCCGACTTATACAGTCTCGCTTCCACCTGCCTTTATTATCACATCCCCCACATTTGCGATCTCAAGCAGACTGTTCCCCACTGGAGGGCCCTAGAAGAAATCAAGCCCAACCAGAAATTTGTAAGTTCGAGTCTCGTGGGTGCGCATGTAGGTTAACTTTTATTAGTAATGTGGATTATCCTAATTCCTAAGTAAAATCCTAAGTTTAAAATATTTTATTCTCCCCACAATTCCAATTTATATTAGTAAGTTTATGTTTGTCTTTCCGGTACGGGACTCTCAACACATGTAACTTCTCTTCTTCATTTTTCACAAAGTATCAAAATCACATGAGGATAAGGAGTAGTTGAATCACTAAATGCAACATTCAAGAAGGCTTTCTTTGCATAGGATGCTTGAAGGTACAGTGGAAGCTATGCGGCAACTCCTCCTATGGCTATGATGCTCCAGCACAAGTTGCTCAGCCAGTCAGGTCAGTCCAGTTTCGCAGATTTTGTTTGTTCCCCAATCCTTTTGCAAGTTTTCAAGCTCAACGACTTGTTAAATTTAAGCGTCAGTGAGCACTGCAGAATTCTCCCAGAAACTTACGTGTGCATGTGTGATCCAAGAATAAGAAGAGGAAGAATTCTGGAGCTGATTCACAACTAGGAACCAGAAAAAACAACTAGGAACAAGAATCCCATCAGGGGAAGGGGATGCTCCACGCCGTCTTGGTCTCTTTTCTATTTTTTTTTCAAGCTTTGGAGCTCAAGAAATCGTATTGATATGATTGTCGACATCAACGCAACAAGCAGCGTTGATCTCCATCTTGATCAACCTAAATAACCCACAAACCTGTACGGATATGCGAATGCGGGCAAAAAGGAAAAGAAAAAAAAATATTAAACACAAATAAAATAAATTAAAAGGATAGGCCGTTAGAGTGAGCCTGTGTTCGAGAAAGCACTATGCGGACCTTGGTCGCTCAGCGCCTAAGCGGCCTAGGCGCCCTTCTAAGCGAGCTTTTAAGGGGCCTAAGCGGTAATTTGGGCAAGATGGAGGGCGACATCCTTTCGCCTAGGCGGCACCTACTTCTCAAACAGAGGAGTGAGGCCTCCACGCTCACACACGTTCCACGCTCTCACACGTACCACCCACTCACACGCTCCATGCTCACACGCTCATAGGCGCACATGCTCCACACACACACATTCAAAAGCTCACATGCTCACACGCTCCACGCACACACGTTCAAATGCTCACACGCTCAGATGCTAACATGCTCCACACTTACACACTCACATGCTCCATGCTCACATGCCTACATGCTCACACGCCTACACGCACGCACGCTCACACGCCCACATGCCCACATGTCCATGCTCACATGGCCACGCTCACATGCTCCACGCTCACACACTAAATGGCTCCATGCGCACATGCTCCATGTTCACACACTCCACGCTCACATACTAACACGCTCAAATGTTCCATGCTCACGCCCTCCACTTTCACACGCTCAAATGCTCACATGCTCCACGCTAAATGCGCACACACTCAAATGCTCTCACCCTCCACGGTTTAGCGCTCACATGCTCAAATGCTCACACGCTCATCACCTAAATGCACACACGCTCCCACGCTCCATGCTCACGCGCTGAGATGCCCACACGACCACATGCTCCACGCCATGCTAACATGCTCACATTCTCCACGCACACGCTCACATGCTCCACGCTCACACACTCCACACGCACATGCTCCACGCTCACATGCTCACACGCTGCATGCTCACATGCTTACATGCACAAACGCTCACACGCTCACATGCTCCATGCTCACATGCTCCATGCTCATGCACTCACACACTCCACGCTCACACGATCATGTGCTCAAACGCTCAAATGCTCACACGCTCCATGCTCAAATGCGCAAACCCTCAAATGCTCACACGCTCCATGCTCCACGCTCACACGCTCCACGCTCCATGCTCACACGTTCCATGCTTACACGCTCCATGCTCACATGCTCAAGTGCTCCATGCTTATATGCTCCACGCTCCACGCTCGTACGCTCACATGCTCAAGTGCTCATACGCTCCATGATCCACGCTCACATGCTCCACGCTTCACGATCACATGCTCACATGCTTAAATGCTCACACGCTCAATGCTTACACGCTCCATGCTCACATGCTCATACGCTCCACGCTCAAATGCTCCATGCTCTAATGCACACACGCTCCATGCTCACAAGCGCCACGCTCACGTGCCAATGCTCACGCTCTCATATGCTCGCCGGCCAACACGCTTGCACGCTCGTTGCTCGAATGCCTCAATGCTCACAAGCTCAAATGCTCACACGCTCACACACTACATGCTCTCACACGCTCCACGCTCCACTCT
>JAOYMZ010015575.1:0-19672 GCA_025802335.1 Pinguicula primuliflora
GAAATAGAAATACTCCCTGATATAACTTCGAAATTGGGCCGAAACAATCAAGCTGGATTTAGGACCACCCCCAACAACATCAAATCCTATTACGGAGAAATGACGGATTCTTTCCTATGATAGCGGGATGCAAATGAAAAAATATCGCCAAATTTATATGATCAAAATCAAAATAAATCATCAAACTGTCTATTTATCAAAATCCGACAGGTCTCACATGCACAGGTCCACGTTTTTCACCAGTTAAAAAATGTTTTCTAAAATTCGATGGGTCTAACACGCGAACCGCTCATTTAATGAGTCTTCTAATCAGGACCGTTGGATATAAGGTCCCGAGCGCTCGGAAGAAGATTTCCGATTTATTAATAGGTCATATATTTTATTTTCGATAAAGCCGCTCAAAAAACAAATTCTAAAATATAGGTTTAAATTGCAAAACGATTAAGCTAAATTAAAACAATATCTCTTAATCACCGATGTCAAAATATATTAAATGTTCTCGAATGATCTGGATACGATTCAGAATCGATGACAAATTTTAATTTAAACGTTGTTCCAATCATCATAAGCTTAAATTAGGTATGTTTTTAAGTGTTCGAGATGCCGCCGCGTAGGTGTCTGGCCGCTCCAATTTGGGGCTGTTTGGCCTGTCGCGGCGGTTTGGCGCCGCTCAACTGAATTTTTTTTAATATATGGCCCATGCCTTGGGACCGGACGCCGCCTAAGTACCCTGGGCGCTGGGCGACCTACGACCATCCTGATTCCGCATCTCGACTTATCAAACACTATGTTTAGAGGTGAAATGATATAAGACACCTAAAAAAGCACCTAAAACACACCTCTTTGGCTACCCACACACACCCATGTTGGTATGTGTGCTCATAGGCCAAGAGGTGTGTTTGAGGTGCCTTTTTTAGAGTGCCGTTATATGGCACCCTCTCTTGGTCACATCCAAGGCACCACTATTTACGTGGCAGAGGTGTTCTAAAAAATTAGAATTTGTATTGCCGACCAGGATTGAACCCTGCTCGGACCCCTTCCATTCCTCTCCCGTGCAAATCTCATTTACTACCATCAACCTACACCACAGTTTTATTATTATTATACACAAATAATATATATTCCATATAAATCTCTAAAATATAAAATTTATAAATAAAAAACATATCTATTAATCATAAAAATTTAATATTACGCCAGTTCCGTTGCCGTAAAAATCTAAAATCCAATGCTATAAACCCTTAGGGCTAAATGTTATAAATTCTAAAAAACCAAAAACTTTAAACTTAATATTATGGTGACTTTGCTGCCGTAAAAATCTAAAATTCTACCCTATAAACCTCAAGGGCTAAATTTTATAAACCCTAAATCATATATTTCAATTTTATAAATTAAATAGACTAAATTAAATATATTAAATTTATTTTATATTTATGATTACTTATTTAATAGAAATGACAATTTACAATAAATGGTAAACCGTCCAAAACACCCCTGCCACTTCTGCAGGAGTGTCTCGAATTCGACTCGTTTGAATCTCGTTTGTTCGGTTCGCACACCTTAACGAACAGAGCTCAAACACGAAATATTATTTGTTAAACTTAACAAACAAGTTTGTTTCATTCGTTAACCTTAAGAAATAAGTTCAGTTCGTTCGTTAATCATAACAAACAGAGATTGAACATGAATTTGTTCGTTCAATCTTGACGTTAAACAATGTTTTTTGTATGATCATTGGGGGTTCAAATTTTTTAATTGATTTTGATTATGTTTGATACCATATCAAAAATTTCAGAGCGGTTACATTGATTTCAGTTTAAAGTGATTGTAATATATTCGTACATACAGATTTATTTACCTATCAATATGACTGTTTTTGTTTGAATGAACCGTTAAATGATGGTGAAAGTATCAATTTGTCCTTATTTTTCATTATTTTCATTACTCATTAATGCAGAACGAACGATCTCGAACATGTAAACGAACATATAAACGAGTCAAGATGAACGAACGCAAACCATCCCCTTCGCGAGCTTATTCGCAAACTGTTCGTGAACAGTTTGTGAACCTTAACTAACAAAGCTCAAACTCGAAGCTTTGTTCGTTAAGCTTAACAAACAAGCTCAGTTCGTTAGTTAAACTTAACAAACAGAGCTTGAACATGGTCTGTTCGTTCGAGCTCGGTTCATTTACAGCCCTATATATGAGTATTGCCGTATGGCAATTTCGTTGTGTTTATACTTCGGAAAAGTATTGATTACCCACAAGATAACACAAAAATCTTCTCCTCCCGAGCTTATGTCCCGAATGACTTCATAGAGCTTAACATAAATATTTGTCGTCAACGAGGGGTTGGCCTAGTGGTTATGTCAGTGACAATTGCACTCACAAATCACGGGTTCAAATCCCCCAGCGGCATTACCTATAAAAAAAACATAAATATTTGTTAAAGCAACCCAAAAAAAACACAATTCTCAATGGGCTGTATATGTCTTTACTCTTTCTAAATGGAGCATATGCCATATCACCATATTCCAATATGCCCACTAGGCACCAAACGCATAACTAGGCCCAATATCATACCTGATCTTGGGCCCAAGCCCGCTCTAAAAATATGATAAATAGTATTTACATTAATTTCTACGAATTCATCTAATATGTAAAATCACATTTCATCTTGTCAACCTTAATAACGAATCAACGGTCCAGATTATTACTTTCTTAAAATTTGCTTGTTCTGAACGCTGCCCGGACTGCCCGAACCTCTCGGAATGGATTACGGTCAGCTCACCCAGAAACCCCAACACCATAGCTGTTCTCCCTTTATTTTTTCAGCTCTATTTACATACATCTGCTGTCTCTATACCTCCATCGCTTGATCCAACGGTTCAGATTGCAAGCTGCCGGAGATCTCTGCTTCAGACGCTCGAAGCTTGCTGCTTTACGGATCTATTCAGTTAGAAACCGGATCCACACTATCTGGTATGTTGTTCCCTTCAGATCTGAAAGTTGGCTAGTTTTTTTTTTCTTCCTAAAGATATTTTTTGGTACTGGATCTGCTGATGATCCTTCTTCAAATCGGTGTTTGATCTGGAACTTTGCGTGAATTACTTGTAAATCTGGAAGGTGTACGCAACTTCTTTGACTTTCTACTCAGTGTTCTTAAGTTCTTTGATTCTGTGTTTCGAAGTGTTTGAAAGCTCTTTCTAGATTTGACTACTGATAATCTCGAAAGATCCTACGGTTAGGGATCAATGGAGATTAACTGCGGTTCCGTTGACTTAACCCCACTTAAGGCCAGTCTGGTGATGAGCCGCGGCGGCGAGGTGGCGTTGGCAGCTGTGCTTGTCACATCTCTGGTCAAAGCTCAGCTCACTGTACTAATTCAGGTAACCGGTACTATGAAATTGCACGTTTGTTTCCGATTGGGCACAGTCGGAAAAAATTAAAAAAAAAAAGTGCTTTTTTCACGTTATAGGTGCTAAAAAAAAAACATGTGATTTACTTTGTTTCCAATTGGGCACAGTCAATTTCATTTACTGCGTTTTGCAGTAAGAAAAATGTTTCCAATCCAATCTGTAATCTAAAAAATGAAAAGCGGTTCGTTTCATCCCATCATTCATGTGAATTTTCTAGGCTATGAAGATGCTACTACTTGCCTCTTAGATCAATTCTGTGAAGTGATATTCCAAGTTGAAATATGATAGGAATACTTCAAGCTGCTAGTCGGCCAGCCTGAGTTAAGAGGAGACCATGTCTCTTCTTACCCATGCGATGCCGCTGAAAATGATGATAGGAATGATGATGACAATGGTGATGAAAGCGAAGACGAAAAGGATGAGATCCCTGCTCCCTATGTTAATAAGGGCAGCTCCAAGAATGGTCCAGCTGAAGGAGTAGAAGAAAATGGTGAGGATGAAGACGAGGAAGATGGAATTGGAGAAGGCGAAGATGATGAGGACGACGATGAGGATGACGATGAGGAAGAAGGAGATGAGGACGATGAAGACGATGATGTAGCAGAGGACGAGGAAGACGACGAGGATGATGATGAAGAGGAAGAAGAGCTCCAACCTCCAAAGAAGAGGAAGAAGTAGACAAAGATGAAGAGAGGGACTTGCCCAAACCTTGCCCTAGTTTATGACTGAATTTCCCTAACATGAAAACCCTCTTCGGTTAGCTAAGAAGAGGAGGTTATGTAGTACCGAGGATCCTTTTTTTGTATCCAGACCAGATTCTCTGTTGGCATGTTTCAATTTTCCAGAACTAATAATACCCTCCTGTTGCAGTATCAAGCAATGTATTTTTGTCCGGTATCAAATATAACGACTAGCAGCAGGTAGGCATAAAACTCTGAAGAACAACAATACATGAATAGCAAATGTGATCAAGTGACAGGAGATTCAAGTTCTTAGCTATCATCTTATCCAATATTGTCACAGGTTGAAACTACTAATACCTTAACCGGCAACATAAATCTCCAAGAATAACACTGGAAAGATAAGTTTTAACCACGCAAATTACTAAAAGTTGAAAATAACACGTTTTTGACTTGAGTATAAAGGATCATGGCAAGTAACAGGAAAAGAAACAAGAACAAAGGGTCAGGATTAGAAGGAAGAATGACAAGAGAAAACTATATCCATGGTCTCACTTAAACGAAACAGATCTTGCAGCGAAAAAGTGCATGCATTGGGGCTGGGGGTGGGGCAGAAAAGTGCAGCTTCTTAAACAATACATCTCACGATAAACTATCAACCGTGGAAAAACTATTTATGTTTTGTATGTGGAAAAGCATAACGCCAGATAAACTTGCTTCAAGGTGGTAAAATGAACAAATGAAATACAGAGGATACCATCTTTATTTAATTTTAATGAACAACTCGGCCAATTCTGAAAAGCCCGTCGGTAAGAAATTAAAGTTAATACATGAAATGAGTATGAAACCGAAAGTTATAAACCAATGATTCATAGAACTCCAAGTTGTGAGGTAGGTTGCTCACCACTTGAGCTACTAGGAATCAATCAAACCAATAAGTTTAGATCCCGAAGAATAACTTTTAAGAAGTTTCACTGATTTATTAAGACCTGACAGACATTTTCGTCCGCTCACATATCCAAGAGTTCATAAAAACTCCAAATGCATCAAGCTTCATGCAGTGCCTCAAAAGTTATTCTACCAGAGAAAACAAGGAGAAAGTACCGGAACTACTGACGAGGTCATCCAACTTCATCAAATCCGCATATCCACCTCGGTGGGCTGGGCCAAATAATACATATAAAAACGAGTTTTTTTGGAATGGTTTTCCTAAGATAAACTCATCAAAAATCCTGATGGCAGCAAAAGAAGTGGGCAAGCATTCCATGTGAAATGTAACAGAAAGATAAAAATAGGACTTTAACAACCTTTCACCAACCAAATATGGACTTATGAACTGTTACCAGAATCAAACTTGTAAGGGAAGGAAAAAAGTAAATAAAAATAGCCTCAACACCACTGTTGATGGCAATGATACTCACAAAAGTGTAAGATTAACAAGAACAAGATCGATGATGATAAGATGGGTGATGAACAACCAGGATGACGATGTCAACAAGGATAACAGTGACAAAGTAATAATAATACAAGAAAGGAAATGAGGAAATGTGTAAAGCTAATATGTTATACAGGATTCAAATAGAACAAATGATCAACAAAAATGGAAACGAACAAAAAGCTTTAAGGCATAAAAAAACAATGAGAATCCACAGATAAAAGGGCCGTGAATGTTTTAGCCAAACAGTAGAATGCTACAGGCCAAATTTCCCAGAACGTTCATAAAAAGATCAACAAATAATGTGAGGGGCCTTTAAGTAAGTCAATAAAGCTGAAAAAAAACTATAACAGTGTTCCCAACAACAACTAAAAAGAAAAAAAAACAAACCCACATAAATTCACGATATCTGAAGTTGTTGATCCTTCTCTGTTGCAAATCCTCTGCAAGAATGGAAGGATAGTAGGTTAAATGTAAGAAAAGAAGTAAACTAATAGCAAACAACTAGTTGATGGATGAACAGGTGAAGGAAAAATTTGATTTCCACCCCACCACCCACCCCCAACAAAAATAGTAAATCTATAGCCAACAGATAGTTACCGAAATATGAGTTTCCAGGTTCCTAGGTTTCTGCATTGAAGAGTTTTTAGGATTTAATACGGCTGCAATGACAACCAATAGTAAATCATTTCATCCACATAAACTATGTATTGGTCAATATATCAAGAATCAAAGTTGGTATTGTCTAAGTAAATCGGTTACATCAAATCATTGCACTAGGTCTAAAACCTATTCCCCTTTCACACTAAGTTCAGATACCAAAAAAGACCTCTGATCTGATGACAGAAAAATAAGTTATTCTTAGGAAAAGAAGAAGAGAAGAACAGAAAAATAAATTAAAACAATTAAATGACAGAAGACTTGTAGAAACCAACGCAACAAGAAAATTCGGCACTTAGATGAAGCAGGTATCTGTACAGTCCTGTGTTTATAAGCTTCCAGCATATGCATGACAAAAGTATGCTATCGAAAATATTGATAACAGCAAGCAAGATTATCAATCCCGATGGGGTCAAGGAATATAACGTGAAAGAAATGATCTGACGCTGCATAATAAATATTAAAATGGCACGGTTGAATTCATTCAAGCAAGAGAACTTTAACTGAACAATGGGTGCTTACCAAAAAAAAAACTGAACGATGGGCATACAAATTTAAGCATTTGAAATCTTTCGAGCAAGAGAACTTCAAATGAAAGAGGGGCATACTAGTAAGCAATTGATAACGGCAAGCAAGAAAAGATCTTTTCCCTTTCCTTTCTACAAAGCAAACTACTTTAACAGTGTGAGAATTTTGGTTTATTCAACATTTATTAATCAGTATGCAAGAACACCGGTTTTGATAGTGGTGTAATTCCACATTGATCTAGGTTATAAATACGTAAACAGACACGAAGGTGCATAGTATGTGCCCTTGATGAGCAAGGTGCAAAGTCAAACAGTTGAAAGACCAAGACACCGTTGAATACGATATTCATAATATAATAAAGAACCAGCTTATCATACCACGAATTGGGGGTGTAAGTACTTCCAACAGGCCCAGTTCCCCGAGCTTGAAATTGAGGTGTTTGCCCACTCTGTGTATTTGGATACAAATACTGCAGGCTCTGAATCATAGCCCCATTGGCTCTTGCATCACCAGTATTGGAAGCACCATATGCAGCCACACCGGGCATTTGTCCCCCAATCATCCCATGATACCCTCCCAACAATGCACCTAAGTTTGCATTTGACATCATACCGCCACCATACGAAGGATTTACAAGCCCCATCTGCTGCCCCAACAAAGTCATGTTTTGAGCCTGCTGAGCTGCAGCAACAGCTGCTAGCATCTGAGGCTGCAGTGGCTGCATCACGGTCGTTATGGATGCCACACCATCAGCAGATTTAGTCTTTCCCTCGGCTGCTTTTTGACAATGCAATTGACAACCTTCAAACAACTTAAATGGCTCCGCCAATACCTTTTTTGCTCCTTCAACAGTTTTATACACGAAAATTGCGTATCCTCTGAATCTCCCAGTTGTGGGATCCATGCCCTTCGGCCCGCTGTCAATTTCACCAAACTGCTCAAAGAAAGCCCTTAACCTCTCTACGTTGGTAGTCGGCGATACATTATTCACAAAAATCTTCCGCTGAGGATAATCCGCAGTGAAAACCTGATGCGATACTATACCCACAGCAGATCCCGCACTGTTAGCTACAGGTCCTTCCGACGCCAATTGGCAGGAGGTTACACGATTGCCAACTTGAACCTTGGGATTCTTCAGCAACAAGCTCGCAAATTTCCTAGTTTTGTAGGTAATAAAGGCGTATCCTTTACACTTACCGGTGTTGCGATCAATGACCACCTTGAGATCCTCAATCTCGCCATACGCGCCGAACACGGACTGCACATTCTCCTGCGTGGCATCCCAGGCGAGTCCGAACACGAAAATCTTGCGGTGTGAAACGTCCTGATCGGCGGTGGCTTTGACAAGGGATAAAAGGGATTCGTGGGTCAATGATAGGTCGGCGACAAGAGTGACCAACTGTTCCTTCGAGAAAGGCTCCAGTAGGGCATCGATGGACTCTGATTCCAACTTGTCTGGTTTGGATTTCTTCGGCTTCTTCCCCTTCTTGATTTTCTTCTGTACTTTTGGATTGGAATCGGCGGCGAATTTTTTGACGAACTTTCCTCTTTTCAATTTCGATTTCGCCATTGCTTCCCTTCGACCGCAATTGGCTGGAGTTGCGGATAGGGGCAGAAGTAGGAGACTGGGAATCGGGTTTACAAAAACTAATTTATTTATCAAACATTATGCTTGTTGCCAAAGTCGTCTGGGTGGTGTAGTCGGTTATCACGCTAGTCTCACACACTAGAGGTCCCCGGTTCGAACCCGGGCTCAGACATTTATTTTCACATTTTTATTTTTAAAAAATTATTTTCTTGGAATAATTAAATATTTGATTCCTCATATTTTTTTTGTAAGTAAATTTTCACATAATCATAAAATAATTATAATCTTCCTACCATTATTCTCTATTATACATTCTTTCAACCATAAATCGTGTCTTGGGCGCGCCCCACGTCTCGAGGGTCAACGGGCCGTGTTGGCCCATATTTCTTTGGTTAACGGGCTTTGAATAAATCGAGCCCACATAATGCGGGTCTTATGTGTGTGGCTGTGCGTGTTGGGACTGATTTGATAGAAATGTGGTCTATCCTCATAAAAATCATCAACGAGTGTGATTTGATTGTGCCTCACATTTTTATTTAAACCTATGTCGGACTTGAACACCCACAACCATATAAACGCAGCGGAATCTACTCTGATATCATGAAGAAATATGGTTCGCCCACAAATCGGGTCTTGGGCCCGCCTCACATCTTGAGAGGCAACGGGCCGCCCGGCCCACATCTCGTGGGTCAACGAGTTTTGAATAAGTCGAGCCCACATAATGCGGGTCTCGTGTGTGTGGATGAGCGTGTGGGGGTTAATTTTGTAGGCATGTGGGTTATTCTCAAAAAAATCATGAGCCTAAGGTGATTTGATTTTAACCAACATTCCTATTTAAATCTATTTCCTCTCACTCCCACAACCGGTGTGAGACCGTTTCAACTGTTATCCTTTGGTGATGTTTTACTCCATTGTCATATTCCAGTCCTGTATGTAAGATCAAAATCGTGTTCCGCTACTATCCACAAAAATGTGATCTATTTCTAGCCATCCACAATATAGTTTAAACATATAGGTCTCTACACTTATACCATCACAACAATCTGTTTCACAAGCTCAAAATTAGCCAAACTAGAGCATTAGCAGTAGGAAAATCTTATTTATACCATATTGTTTCACAAATTTACTAAATACAACAACAAACAAAACCAAAAATTATGTTAATAGTTGTATCAAATAATGAGTTATAACCCTTACCTATCAAAAAAAAAAAGAGTTATAACCCTTACTAATATTATGTTTTTTTTTCTCATATTCCATTTGGCAGCGCACGTTGTTTCACTCAACTGCACCAGTTTTGGCATCACATGAGAAATCTCCCTTGATGATATAGACTATTTTATGTGGCCCAACAAGTCTAATCCAGCAGCAGCACATCGACATCCTTATCCAAATTTCTCTTTCTCCCTCAGTTTCGTATAAATACTATTGATCTCAGAACCTGCCATCCCCAACATCACATTCAATCAGTTTACCAGCACACGTTTTCACAGGTAAGGTAACAAACAATGGCGGATATAGCAATGCTGTTTGTAGAGGAGTACGAGAGGATGATGAAGAAGGCAAAACAGACGGATTGTGTAGGAGGAATTTTGGGTCAGATTAAGAATGCGAAAGGCTCTTCTTCAATAAGCAAGGGAATTGTGACAGGTTTTGTAAGATGGATTATGGAGCCCAACTCAGAGATGAGTACTGCAGCCAGAAATAGCATCTTCTCACCTTAAAACTTCTACAGGGACAAATGGAAGAATGGTAAGGCAAGGCACACATTTCTTTTCGCTTTGGATCTATTCTTTTGTAGATGTAATGTTTGTTGTATGAATAATACTATGCATACTTAATTCTTATCACTTGTGTGGAGTTAAAACGACATAGTTTTAACTTTTAACTTACATACATAATTAAGTAAAAAAAGAATAAGTATGTATAGTATATAAGAATTAAGATAAAAAGTTGAGGGTGACTTGTATTGACAATCACAGAATGTGGTGACTTTGGACCACAAGTCACAATTTGGCATGCGAAGAAGTTTAGATTAGTTTTTCATGGACCGAATTCACATGAAGCGTGGATTTAATTTCATGGAGTGTCCTCTATTGTATGATGTTTGCTAGACCGAATTCACGGGATCTATAAGCCAAGAACACCAATAAATCAATGTTAGTATACAAAACTTCATGGAAAAACGAATGAAGAAATTGAAAAATTCCAGTATTGTAACCGGTAGTTGCAGAGAATGTAATCGAGAGAAGACATAAATAACTGCTTCTTTTTATTGAAGTTTAGAATTGTTTTTCCCTTTATACAAGAAACAACACTCTGCTTATTTATATACAACATAATGAATTGAGAATGATCCTCGAGCTATACTCTGGGTCCCTCCCGCTAAATATGTGGTCATATGATATTGCCATGTCACCCGTTAGGCAAATCTCATCCAGGTTCATCTCCATCAAGGTTGCAGCCATTCTGGCGTAATGTGCCATCATCAACACGCCCCCCGCAAGCTGAAGCGAGGTGAGCATCACGGAGGGTAAGCTTGGACAGTAGATGTGCAAATGGACTAGGAGCCAAGGATTTGGTGAAAACATCAGCTACCTGATCAACGAAGGAAACATGAAGAGGAAGAAGAAACCAACTTTGTACTAATCACGAGTAACGTGACAATCGATTTCTATGTGCTTCATATGCTCGTGGAAAATAGGATTGCTAGTGAGATGCAACGTCGCGCGATTATCGCAGTAGAGAGGAATAAGCAAGGTAAAATCAATGCCAAAATCGTTCAACACATAACTAAACCACAGCAGCTCACAAACACTAGCAGCAAGACTACGGCCTCGGCAGAAGATCGTGACACGGTCTGTTGCTTTTTAGATTTCGAGGAAATCAAGGAATCACCGAGATAGATGCAATAGCCGATGAGAGAATGTCGTGTATCAGGGCATTTGGCCCAATCTTCATCCGAGAAAGCTTTGAGAGCAAGATGTAGTTGTGTTGGATAGAATAAACCAAGGGACGGACAGCCATTCAGATACTTGACAATATGAAGTGCAGCGTGCCAGTGAGCTGATCGGGGTTGCTGCATATACTGACTAACTTGTTGCACAGCATGGCCAATGCCAGGTCGTGTAAAACCGAGGTAGAGGAGTCGACCAACTAGGTGACAATAAGGTTCTGCATCAGGTAATGACTCACCTTGGTCATCTGAAAGAACCAAACCAGGAGGTAAGGGTGTTGAGATAGCTTTGCAGTCAGTTAAACCTGCATCTCTGATGATGTCTACGCATATTTACGTTGATTGACATAAAGGCCAGTAGATGAACGTAAGAGTTCATGGCCTAGATAGTACTTGACTTCCCCAGGTATTCGATGGTGAAAGCTTCATCCAAATAAATACGAACTGCATCCAGGTCAATATCATGAGTACCAGTTAAGAGAATGTCGTCAACATAGACTAACAAAGCGATAAAGTGGCCATGTGACCGTCGCATGACGAGGCAACTATCTGAGACTGATTGCCTGAAGCCCAAGTTAAGCAAGTGCTGAGTGAGTTCAACATTCCATTACCGAGAAGCTTGTTTGAGCCCGTAAAGAAAGCGAAGAAGCCGACAGACTTGACCTGGTTGAGCTCTCTTAAAGCCATGGAGAACAGTCATATACACTTCTTCATCAAGGGTTCCATGCAGGAACGCATTATTAACATCAAACTGAGCTAGTGACCAGTTGTAAGCAGCGGCAATAGATAAGAATAACCACACAATAGTAACCTTAGCAACTTGTGAAAAACTATCGAAATAATCGATCCCTTCCACTTGATCATACCCTTTAGCAACAAGGCATGCCTTGTGATGGCAATGCTTCCATCCGGGGTTTAACTTCAATTTATATACCCATTTACATCCTAGACCCTGGTGGAAGATCAACCAACTACCAAGTACAGTTCTGTTCAAGAGCAGACAACTCTTGTTGCATAGCATCGATTCAAGACGGATGGTGTTGAGCTTGTTCATAACTGGAGGGCTCGGGTGAGGTCGAAAGCTTGGTTTGGAAGCAGAAGGCAGTGGGTGTGAGATGAGAGGATATGACGAAAGGAAATGTAGAAGGTGCTGATGCACTAAGCTGTTCAGTAATGCTGGTAAAAGCTGTAAGACAATGGGATGAACAAACATAGTCCTGAAGGTAGGAAGGCTGTTTGAGATTACGTGTACTCTTGTGAGCAAGCTGTGATAGTGTGATGGTGGTGTCAGAAAGTAGGTTTTCAGAAGATGAAGAAGAGTCTGTATAAGTAGAATGGGTAGTTGAGTTGTTGGACTGTAGAGTGGGTGACAGAGGAGAGTCTGATGGTGTAGTTGATGAAGTAGGGAGAGAAGTAGATGGATCTGTTTCAAGCAGCAGAAGTACGGATGGAATATCTGGTATTTCGGTAAAAGGTGGAACAGGAATAACATCATCAGTAGAAGTAGAAGCTGAATAACATGGTGAAAAGGGGTAGATATTCTCATAGAACCGAACATCTCGTGAAGAAAAGAACTCCCCAGTGTCAAGATTGTAAACTCTGTAAGCCTTTTGTGATGTAGCATATCCTACAAAAACACATTTAAAGGAACGGGGATCTAGCATATCTTTATGGGTTTGAGTATTCGAAGTAAAACAGAGGCAACCCAACGTTTTGAGATTATCATAGCTAAGTTGTTTCCGAGTGAGAACTTCAATAGGAGTCCTCCATTGCAGAACTGGGGTGGGTAAACGATTTATCAGATAAGTTGCGGTTAAAAGCTTCCCCCCAGAAAGTAACAGGAAATGAAGACTGAAACAGGAGTGAATGAGTGATTTCAAGTCAATGTTTCTGTTTTCGTTCGACAATTCCATTGGATTGGGGTGAATTGATGCATGTAGTCTGATGTAGGAAGCCATGAGTTTGGAAAAGAGATTGACTGCGATGGCTCAAGAATTCCTTCCCATTATCAGAACGAAAAGCCTTAATCCTAGCAGAGTATTGTATATAAACCATAATAATGAAAAAGCTCAAAAGATCATAAACAACAGACTTATCTCGCATGAGAAACATCCATAACTCTCTACTGTAATAATCAATGAGTGTTAGAAAGTATTGTGCCCCAGAATGTGACAGTTTTGTATGGCCCCCAGATATCGATGTGCACTAGATCAAAGCACTGCAGCTCTCTTGAAAAGCTAAGAGGGAAGGGTTGTCTATGTTGTTTAGCAGAGTGACATACATCACATGGATTAAAAGAAGCATCATCTGATTGTATTCCGAGAGGCAAACTCTTTCTTACATCAAAAGACGCATGGCCTAAACGTTTATGCCAAGTATAGAAATCAACAATTTTTTTGGTGCTCAGGCCAACGCCTAGAGCAGTTGTGTTATTACAAGCAGGCTGAAAGAGTTCTAAGGCACTAATGGTTGCATTACAAAATGAAGTAAGTGCACAGGATACAGTATGACTGAGTAGAGCAGTATCCAAAACGAACAGATCATGGTGTGCATGTCCACAGCCAGGATTAAGTAGAAAGAATCAAGGAAAATCAGATGCACACGAGCTGTTTTTATGAGTTTACTCACAGAAAGAAAGTTGTATTTGAAGGTGGGAAGATGTAAAACATCAGATATGAGTAGAGATGGATTTAAGGAGATACAGCCTACATGCTTTACTACTGCCGCACTCTCATCAGGTTGTTGAACCAGAGCACCCTCGCCCCCAATTTGCACATAATCATCAAAGAGGCTCAAATCACAACGCATATGGCTAGAGGCTCCCGTATCAATGATCCAGACACCTTGTTTTATGTCATGTAACACACTGAAAGAACGACCATAAATTGTACCTAAGTAAGTTCCTCCAAAATGTGCAAAGTTGGTTTCTGTTGTTGGCTTTCCAATCATCAATTTGTTCATTTCACGTCGTACAGCTTCTCTGATTACAGCTGACATATCTCCTGTCATGCCTTCAGCATCAAACTTATCTCATCTATCCTCAAGAGGATGATTCTATGCATTGTTAGAGACACTTGCTGCATTGACAAAATGCTTAGCTGGTGGATTAGTTCCATATTTTTTTCACATACCAGTCCTGTATGCTTGTCAACTTAAAGCAATAATCTACCAAATGACCAGTTGTTCCACAATTTGAACACTTTCTACCAGCCTTCCAAGCTTTGTATTCCTCTCTACTCGTACGAGGTGGCTTATCAGAAACTTGTCCAGTTGTATATTTGCCTCCAAATGTTCGACTCAGCATAGCTGCATTCTCAGATACACTAGCAACTAATGCACTATGTTCTGCAACCGTATAATTCACTGGAACACCTCGTTTAGCCTCAATTTTCACAATCATCGAATATGCTTTATTAAGATTTGGCAAAGGATCCGAATTCAAGATTTGTTCAACAATGTTATCATAACAAATATTCAGACCCATAAGAAACTGAGTAAGTTGAATTTTCGACACCAGATCATGCATATCTTTCGTAGCCCCGCAGGTACAAACGGGCATAGGTTCCATGATGTTCAATTCATAATAGAGTGAGGAAAGGCGATTGAAATAGCGAGTTACAGAGTCTGTACCTTGTTTTAGACCGGCTATTTCTCGTCGAAGACGATAGATATCTGGTTCATTACTCGCTCCATATCCTTCCTCAAGAACTAACAATAAAAATCTGGCTGAAGATGATGCTAACAGGAACGCTTGGTGCATCTCCCTTGTCATCGAGCCTAATAGCCACGCAACAACAGTCCTGTCGGTTCGCCGCCACTTCACATAATCTAGCGATGCAATTGTCGGACATTCCGACGATCCATCAACAAAAGCTAATTTTCCTCGAGCCTCGATTGAGATTAAAACCGATTGGCTTCAGGATTTGTAATTGTGCTCTGTTAGAGGTGCGGTGACGAGCAACGACTGTAGATTGTCATTCTTATTAAGCTCGCCATCAGCAACACCCGCTCCTCCAGTATCCACAATAGGTAAGTCACCAGTAACTTCCCTTTCCAATGTCATAGACTTCAATTCTCACGATTCGCAGACAGATCTGCTCCACAATTGCTCCGATACCATGAAAAATTCCAGTATTCAAACCGGTAGTTACAGAGAATGTAATCGAGAGAAGACGTAAATATTTGCTTCTTTTTATTGAAGGAAGTTTAGAATAGTTTTTCCCATTATACAAGAAGCAACACTCAGTTTATTTATATACAACATAATGAATTGAGAAAGATCCTCAAGCTGTACTCTGAGTCCCTCTCGTTAAATATGTGGCCATATGATATTGCCATGTCACCCGTTAGGCAAATCTCGTCCAGGTTCATCTCCATCAAGGTTACAGCCATTCTGGCGTAATGTGCCATCGTCAATAGAAATAACAAAACTATAGAAATCGTGAAGAATAATCGAGGTCTTCAAGATGTAGCCTGAGTTGCAAGATTGTGGCCAAGTTTCAAGAGCAGAGAAACCACACTCGCCAAAAAACGATGATAACACAACCGATTCAAGGTAGTAATCAGAGATTCAGGAGAAAAATCCTGCTTTATAGCAAGGGCGAGAGGGAGACAAGTAAAGTGTCGTAGGGTTTTCAGTTTCTTCTCCTTTATATCAAGGCCTAGACCATTCCGAAAATTAGAGTCCATCCTTCTTTCTTTTTTTTGGGTAATTGAGGATTTTATTAGAGTATCTATATGTATTTACAGATTTACATACTTACATTTACCTTCTCAATTTTCTGGCATACACATAATAATGACTTCAGTAGCCCCCAACGAGAAAAAAGGAAGTATTTTTTGGGTCAGTCAATTTGGGCCTGACAACATCTATATATAAATTTGCATCACCAAACAACATAGGTGTCCTCTCACCTAGCCACATTTCTGCTGCCGGACACCTCCATTTTCTGCTGAACCAACCAAAGGCGGACACATGTCTTTTTTCCTTCATTTTTCCCCCTTTTTACATTTTTTTTCTCTGTCATACTCTTTCTAAAATTGAAAATATCCGATGCATCGTTTATCGTTTGTTGAAACGGAGGTCGCTATAATTATCAGCGTGTCGTACGCTTTCATATGACATGCGACTTTATATAATTTCGACACATTTATAATTTAATTATTTTTCTTTCTTTTTTCATAATTCGAGCTAAAATAGTAGAATTTCCCCTGCAGTACGTGCGGTCACGCGCAAGCCGCATTTTCCGTAGGTGCTTTTATGGTAGTCGCGACTTTAATGCTGACACCAAACTCTTCTCTCTTTTTTTTTGAAATTTTTTTTAGGTAGTACCAAAATTCGAACCCTTGACCTCACACACACACTCCCACCACTAGGCTAAGGTTATCTTGATAAACTCTTCTCTTACATTCTCATTTATTCTGCCGTTTTGATGCCACATTAGAGCCACGTCATTTTCTGTTTGCAATTGGACATCACGCACGCGCCAATAATTCCTCCTTCCACACCATTCTCCCCCTCTTCGCCTTTTTTCTGTTGGTTCGCATGGTTAATTTGGGCCTGACAACATTATAAATACTTTTTGAATCTCTGTTATAAGAATAGACTAGTAAATTGCCCGTGGTTAAAGTCACGGGTGTGCGAATACGACGGTGTAAAGGAAATGTGTAATTTATAACAGGAGCTATCAAACAATATGCTTACATAACAATATGTAAGCAAATAAGTAGATGCACTAACTTCCCACCATCGGAGTTCCAACAACCACATCTTAAGCATTGCTACCATGAAATGGTAGTCAAAACTTATATCAAGATACTGTCCAATAAAATTGTAGGTCAAAGGTGCGGACCTGAGGTATGTGGCCTATAAAACTGAAGAGAAAAGAACCACAACAGCCAACAGAAATTGCAATGTACATGTTAGTTGAATATCATGCATGATTGCTACTTCCATCGGTTTCTTCTAAGGAATGAAGTGTGTCAAACAAACATTAAATGCACGACATAAACACAGACAACATTAAACTAAAGTACTCATTGTAGTTTATCGTTAATTCTACTTTTATTCCGTGATGATGATACAACATCTGAGTCTCTCAATCAAATTAAAATCCACAGATTATTCCGTGATGATGATACAACTTATGTATAACCAACTCAGATTAAGCAGAAGGAAGCAGGTAAGCTTTCCCAACATAAATTTGAAACTAATGCACAGATTTAGAGTTATCTAGAAAAGGACATTTATCAATCAGCCACCTCAAGAAGCACCCCAAATAATCGTAAAGAGCAGTCAAACAAATGTTTGCAATAACCGTAAACAACAAAAACCAGAATAAATTAAAACAAATTCAACACTGGTAAAAAGGAACTATCTTCATGGTTTGAATTCTTTACAGGAAAGCAGACATCCTTCACACACTTGAGCACAAAAGAAAATTACAAAACTATAGGGCATAAATGGAAATAAATAAAATAGCAGCGAAACATATAATATTGAGGCTTGTTCGCAGATAGGGAAACAGCATAAATCTGACACTTGGAGAGCTAGGATATTCCCTGTGGCTACCATCACAAGTGTAAAGATGGACACTATGAATAAATATGAACATAACAATAATTGATAGCAAAGAACTAAGCTGTGTTGAATGCACAGAGCATATATAATGACAACTCCATTATGGAATGAAAAAAAATGTATGAAAAACGAAGAGGAAACTTAATTGAAGATTCAAGGAACCACAATAGCCAACAAAAATTGCAATTTACATGGTAGTTGAATATTCGAATGAAAACGTACAGGACCAAAATGAGAAGCAGAAGGGAGGGCGATCAAACATAAAGTGTGTAGTATCATGTCATATCTATACATGCTGCTGAGGCGTTCAGCAAGCACTGGAAATTGATCATTGTAGAAGGCTCTAGAACTGAGAGTAAGATTTTCAGCCTACTCTAATAATGCTCCCATTATCCTGGGATGATAAAAGATTAGAAACAGCTACCTCTAAGAAAGCAAAAACCAGACCAAGGAATCTGCAAGAAATCCTCCTCCCACTCTGTACTTTTGGCATACCTTGCATATCTATGAACAGCAACATATAACACGAATCTGAAAAATGGAAGTTTACTTAAAATAAAAAAATGTCAAATCTGAAGCAAGCTTTTCACACAGTGTTGTTTGAAGATCAATAAAAGGGTCTATTGGAAAATGCACTTACGGTGGAATTTTTCAGCCATAAATCAATAGCCATACATCAAAACAACACAGGGGAGTAAGCAAAAATAAATAAAACAGAGAACATATGGAATCTGTACAGTAACACATACAACAAAAGAAAAGTAACACAAATATTTGATAACTATGAGTTGGGGCATAAAATTCAGTCAATCAAACAAACAAATTTTAACTCAAAAGAATCGCGAAATCAAACATGTGATTAATTCCAGGGCTCCAGAAACTGCAAAACAAAAACACAAATACCAAATCAAAAGCATTAGGGAGACAACGAAATACCCATTGTCGTGCCCCAAATCAGCCATTTCTGACACCTACACCTACCAAGTATTAAACCCAGTATACACCCATAATGGAAGTCAAGCTGCATAATTGGATATTAGTGGGAATCGGCTGGATGTAGATTCAAAGGCAGAGCAAGAATTATAAGACCAACAAACTTTCAACATAAAGAGGTTTCCGCAGAATCCAAAAAAATGAAGTAAGGTCCTCAAAAGAAAGAATTTTTTCATACTTGAAAAAACAAAATGACACCGTGTGAGATCTGACCCTTGACACCGTATGAAATCTGAATGGTTGCACACCGTGTTAGTTGGCGCTCATTTCATTTCTGGCCGTTGACACCGTGTGAGATCTGAACCTTCTTCCAACAATGACGAATCCAAACCTGTAGATTGAAATGAAATGTAAAATGCACAAATCACGCACAGGAAATTAAACTCATAGCATGTAGCAGTGAACTCAGGTTCATACTTCAGATTCCGATATCTTGTTCTTCATGATTCTTTGGCATTGGGAGAAGAATGAGGAATATAGCCTCTTCCTGCCAGGGCCGGCCCTCGATCGGGCATGCCCTAGCCGCCCTCCTAGCCGGCCTCCTAACGGGATGCCCCATTTAAAAAATAATAATAAATAAAATAAAATAAAATAAACTCAAAATACAATACATATTAAAGAAAACAACTTCGTTGTGCATTAATCTAGACAAATTCTGCAATCAAGTCATTATAATTTAAGCTATCAAAAGATTTTGCAGCTTTTGCTTTAAATAGTTTAGAGACCGAAACTTTTAGTGATTTGGAAATATCATCTCTTCTTTACTTGAGTTTTCTATTTTCATATCCCGATTTTTGTTTCTTCTTCATTATACCTACAATTACAATGAATTT
>JAOYMZ010015586.1:0-19671 GCA_025802335.1 Pinguicula primuliflora
TTCCCTACGTCATATAAAAAATCACAAACAAATCACTTCGTATTAGATCAATATACAATGGAAAATGATAAGGGGAAGATTCTAAAGTTGTTGGGTTGAAATTGGAAAATGTTATAAGGTGCTATTTTTTACACTAATTTTGCACTACTCGGTAATGTCTCAGCACTCATGTGTTGGTAAAATTCAGTCTAACATTTCATCCAATTAGATGATAACAATTTACAATTAATGTAAAATTGGTGTAAAAAAGGATTGAAAATTAGAGGAAATTTCCTCCCTTTTTACCTACACCTATCACATCAACTCACTTTTCTCTCACTTCACCTCATCTTTCCAACATCCATATTTTCTCTCATGTTTATCCTCCATATTTCACAACCATAGAAGGAAATTTTCACTCTTATAATTTCATTATTATTATTTTATTATTGATTTTATCATATTTTTTGTTAAATAATAATTAAAACATTTATATTTAATATTACATTTATATTTTATCATAATTGTTTGTTATTTAAATATATTTAAAATATTTATATTTTAATAACTTTATGTTTATATATACTTTATTTATATATTTTATGCATTTTATTTATATTTAAAATATTTACATTTATTGTTTTTTAATTAATAGGGAGAGTTTCCTCCAATCCATTTCTGTGGACAACATAAAAGTGTAGTCCATGTAAAGAAAATTTCCTTCCATTATATGATGACTTGTAACCGGTGGGGAGAAGGGGAAGGAAGGAAAATTCCTTTGGGTTGGGGACAACCTTAGGAGGATAAAATAGATCTGATCGTTTGGTTGCCCCGAATTCATCCCATGGGGAAACAGGTGATGAGTTTGGTGAAAACCTTTAAGTGTCGAATGTTAATAAATGGATCGAATTCTAATCATGACCGTAAGATATAAGTATTGAATCACAATTTCGATGATCATGATTAAAATTCGATACATAATTAATTTATTCATCATAACTTAACTGATGGATTTTAATTCTGGTCGCTAGACAAAATTTAAAATCCCAAAGGGCTTTCAGTGACCCGACCCGAAATACCCGACCCAAAATACCCTTTAGTGACAAAATTTGAAGTCCCAAAGGACTTTCTGTGGACCTAATTTTAAATTTTTAACGATTTTTTAAAATTTTTAACTATTATTTTAATGATACCCAACCCGAAATACCCGAGTCGGGTCGGATCCCGATCCCGTAGTGCACCGCACCGGGAGACCGCCGAACCATGCAATTTTTAATCGCGCAGTTCAATTTTTGCCGGTGCAATTCCACACCACGGACACCGCGGGGTCCTGTTTTCACCTCTAACTTTCACTCTACAACAAATAAATAAATCTAAAGTCGAAACATACTTCTATACTTGTAGGTCAGACAAGATGGCACGTTACCTGTTCGACGCAATGCTCCAGTACGGGTAGTAGCCCATTTTGGACTTTGTGCCATATCGTCCTCTCCAGCGCAGTGTGATACTTTGGGTGCGTGAGTATGGTATGCGTCGTCTTCCTATGAATCTTCCATAACTCGTCATCCGAATTGAAAATCCCATCTCCCAAAACATCGAAGATCTTCCTGAACTCCGGACCCTTTGGATAGTTGTCGAAGTTTCTGCTAAAAATGTGATGAATGTTTGCAGGATCACAAGTGACCACCATATCCAGATTGCAGAACAGAGGTCCCCTGAACTCAACCGTCCCACCATTCTCGATCAATACCTCTGTCACGAAATCGTGGATGCGATGAATGTTGCGGGCAAGTCCAGGGAGCATCCCGACCAGAGGCCAATTCGTCGGCAGATGTTTATTATTGTTTGATTGCTTCCAGTTACAGAACATGAGGAGGAGCACGAAGAACAGAGGAATGGCGAAGAAGAAGAAGAAGGCCATGGACATGGAGGAGATGAGGTGAGAGAAGGGATTTGCTGCCTCTTTTTACTGGCACGGCACCATGTTTTTATATTGGAATGTGTGACTTGACTGTCAGTCGGACACAGAGATCATTTATTTGGTTATACACATACAGTACCATTATACTAGGTTGGTTGACCAACGGGTGGAGTAAGGCCGTTGAATTTAAATGAGGGTGAGCCTAAAGTTTAATTGGGTTAGGGTGTCGATAATTATGGAGGGATTTCTATTCTTTTTAGCTATATTTATTATATTAATTTATTTTTTTCTCACTGCAGATCAATTTTTTATATTTATTTTTTCTCTTCTCAATCTATCCTCCGTATTTCATAATAATATAAAGAAATTTTCACCCATATAATTTTATAATTTATTTAATCATATTTTTTTGTTAAATAATAATTAAATAATATATATTGGTATTAATTTCGAAGGGTGACGAGGGTGGGGGAGACCTAAGATGACATGGGATGAGCTTGAGCAGATTCGGTTGGATTTAGTACGATTAAACCTCTTCGAGGACATGACCTCTGATAGGACGAGTTGGAGATGTCATATTACGGTTAAAGATATATAACTATATAGAGTAGTAATTTCCTTATTAATCTCTAGACTGATAGGTATTTAGTTATTTAGTTTGATCTTTATTTGCGTAGGTATTCATTTATTTTGGTATGTACGTAGTGCATGGTTGGGGGAAGTAGGTATTTCATTTATATTTGTTTCTCCTTTTTATTATTTTATTATTTGTATTATTATTATTTATTTATTTATTTTATTATTATTTTTTCAAACTGTGGATGTTCACGAAAACAATCTCCTCATACTGTTGTGGGGTGGGGGTTTGATTGCGTATACCCTACCCTCCCCAGACCCTGCATAAAGGCAGGATTTACTGAGTATGTTGGGTTTGGTTTTATATTGATATTAATTAATATAGTATTTTTCAAATTTGATAAAATGAATAATACCTATTTTCTAATAAAAAATCTATATTTTTAATATATAATAAAAAATTATATTTTAATATTTTTAAATATGTTTTACTATTTTTTTTATTTAATATGGTGGAAAGTGAATGGAAAGAAATCCTTCCACCCAATCTCCACCAAAACACTTCCATGGACAATACAAAAGTGTTGTCCATGGAAGGTCGCTTTTCTGGTTCCACATGTAGTGGGAGGGAAATTTTCCTCCTCTTGCAGACAGCCTTAGGTCCAAATACTATTTTGCGTCTATCATTGTAAGTTTAAGCCAGAATGTCACCGGAATAATTGGATTAGTAACCCCGCGAAAATCCTATTTCGAAATGTAACCTCATATTTCATTTTTGATTTACTTTTATTATTCTTTTATTTAAAAGGTATAAAAAATAATGAAGAAAAGAAATAAAATACTAAACCGTCTTAATACATTCTAATCAAGTCAAATCGCCGGAAGACTTTTTATTTCACCGCCAAGAAAAACCTCAATCTTATTGAAAACTCGAAAACCTCGACTCGAATCGGCTTCAACACGATAGAGAAATCGTCGAACACGCATACACGAAAACACATCCAAATTTCTCATGATCAAATATCCAGCGAGAATGCCTCAAATACGCACATGAACTACTCTTCGCGGGAAGGAGGAGCAGCAACAGTTTTAAGAGAACTTGTTGAAATACCGCGAGTAGAAAATGGTGCTACGGACGGCACAAAAATGCCAAGAAATGTGAATTATGGTGGGAGATGACTCCGGTGGACACATTGCAAGCCATTCCTCATCTCGGAATCTTACTGTAGGCATTTTGAATGAAATTTGTACATTGCGACATGATTACACAACTCCATTATTCGGGTTTGGAATGGACCCCATATTACCAATTTGCAGTTTTGTTTGATCAATTCTCTTGGAAATTTTGTTTGATTGTGTGAAATATATACACAGTTGCCCATACGCGCTGATGCACCTGAATTGTTCAGCATTCCAACATACCTATAATCGGAGGTCTATGATAACGCGCATGTGGAATTCCCAGTGAAGGTGACAGTGCGCCAGTCCCTGCAGGTTATAAGGGAGATAAAGGAGAGTTTGACAAAATGGGAGCTCGCACAAATCTGAAGAAGCTAATTCGGACATTTACTGGACTTGGACGATTCTTGGACGTCACAACGGACTATGTTCCCCGGGCAACTTGCCCATTTCTCAATGCTAAGACGGATCGTTACGTCAAAGCGGATGGAGCTATGGTTTTTGATAGATAGGAAACCAATCCGTTTTGGTATCCATTAGTTTGCAATGGTGACAGGGTTGAAATGCTCGAAAAAGCCAGATCCAGATCATTCTGCACGTGATAATCGGATAAGAGATGAGTACTTCACAGGACTCACGCACCTCATATTTAAAGACCTCAAGAAGAAGTGGATGGAATTGACCAAAAAAGAGGATAACGATGAGGTGCAATTGTCTGAGGACAGGGCACAGACGAAGAAGAGAAACAAGACGAAGTCTGATGCGGCTGCCAAGATGCAATTGTCTGAGGACAGGGTCCAGACGCAGAAAATGAAGAAGAAGAAGAAGAATAAGCATCACAACAATGCGACTGATGAGGCTGCCGAGCGACAATTGTCTGAGGACACCGAGCGTCATTTGTCTGAGGACAGGGTCCAGACGCAAAAAATGAAGAAGATACAGAAGAAGCATCACAGCAATGCGACTGATGAGGCTGCTGAGCGGCAATTGTCTAGGGACAGAATCATGCTATTAATGTTATACCTGCTAAAGGGTGTGATCCTAGCGGGTGATTCAAAGAAAAAAGTCGATGAACTTGCTGTGAGAATGGTAAATTATCTGTCCATATTTAATGCCAATCCATGAGGCAATAAAGCTTACGTGGAGATCGTCCATAGCATTAGTCTTAAAGACCTTTGGGTCAAGTACTCAAAGTACCGTGAATGAAGGCAAAAAGAGACCAACACACTGATAGGTTTCCAGTTTGCTTTACATGTAAGTCGTTTATTATTTATTGATATTTTCGTATATGGAGTTTAACGTGAAGATGTAACTAAGAAGTATGTGTATTCTATTGAAACAGATTTGGGCATTGGAGACAATTACCAAGCTTTCCCCAATGTGTGGCAACCGTATAGGCAATGGAAGCACGATGAGGTTTCCCAAGTGCCTGAACTGGAGTTATTGTCCAACAATGAGCAGTCAGGAAGAAATTATTGATGCTTTCCGCAAAAAAGAGTAAGGAACCACATGCCTCGATCTGGGGTGACGTTTACGTGCATCTTCGTATACGAGCTCAGACAGTAACATTCATAATTCTCATAATCACGCCTGTCGTGATTGACCCACCCTGCATATACGGGTTCATGCAAAATTTCTGTATGCATTATTCCGGGTAAATCACGTCTGTCGTGATTCACCCACCCTAAGCATGATTGCGCATCCCCGTATACACGCCTATCGTGATTCACCCATCCTGCATATACAGGGCCATGCAGAATTCCTATATGCATTATTTCGAGTAAAAAACGTTTGTCGTGATTCACCCACCCTAAGCATAATTGTGCGGTACCGTATACATGCCTGTTGGGATGAATCCACTCTGCATATACGCGGTCATGCACGAATGATGCACGTTCCTAACCTAATAGTTATTTTTTCAATTTCTCTCCCAGTGTGTTCTTTATCCTGAAACCTTCAAGGGAAGAGAGTGAGATACCATATATGAAGGATATTGAGGACGTGCCTGACTGTACGGATAAAGACGACAATCTATCAACTGAAAAAAGGTAGCTCAATGTCTTGCCACAATCATCTCATGATTCTCATCTTACTACTCCATGACCTGTTCCGATGAGTCATGGGACTGCATTTCGCAGTTCCAAGGCTAATTCCTCGGTGGAAAATAAGAAGATAGTGGATGAACTCTGGAATGTCATAACGTTTTTGATGGGATGTAGGGACAAACTTAAAAAATAAATCGACCCAACTGTTAAGTTTTATCATGAGGACAGTGTAATGAAAGAAATGGAAATTTAAGAATTGCATAATAGGACTCGGAGTCTAGAATTCTCAGATCCAAGCAAGTCGATGGCCTAGTTAACATGAATGTCGACTCTGTGGGGCTAGTCGATGCCTCTATGGAGCCAGTCGTCGCCTTTGTGGACCATTCGCCACCTCTGTGGATCCAGTCGACGACTTGATTAATGTGAAAGTCGACTCTGTGGTGCCAGTCGTCGCCTCAAAGTCAGTCGCCGCCTCTAAACCAGACATCTTCTCTATGGAACCATCTGGTGCCGAAAGTGATCATTCGTACACGTACATATACGGTAACCCTACACAGTGGTTGGAAGGCACGGATGTGCCACCTGATCCTGTACATCCGGAAGACTTATACGTTGGAGATGTTAAGCCTACGTCTGCACCGATCGTAAATAAAGAAATTGATGAAGAACAAGAAGCGATTTGGAGTAATAAGAGAAAATGGGGGTCGTCGAAACACCGACACTTGATATTTCTACGGCCTATAACTAAGTGGACGAAGACAGTTTACAATCCAGATGCCTACACAAGTGCAGGAAATGAATTAAATCAATGTCTGGAATTTCTAAAATGTTAGATGAATACGAGTGATGCAGCACGTTGTCCTAAAGACATTCTTGGTGGTTTTATGGACCTGGATCCAAAATTCTTCATAACCCTTATGGCAACAGATTCTTGGCTAGAGGATAATGTAAGTATTTATTCTGATGGTTTTGCTCTAGTCTTGTATATAACTGTTAGTTTTACCATACATACTAATGGTTGGTTTTCCACTTTCTTTTAGCATGTTGAAATCTTTTATTTTATGAGGAAGAGATCTGGAAAATACAAGAACATCTATCCACAAGATGTTGCACTAGCTTCGACTGATCTCTGTACCCTTATCATTCATTACTGGGATAACAAGAAAGATTGTGCACGAATGAAGAGAAAGAAAGCCTTACACTGGATGTTCAAAAAATACATAAAACTAACCCCCGACAAGGGACCGACGTGGTTGACTTGCAAGACCGTGTACGTGCCTTGGCTTGTAGATAGGACACATTGGTTGGCGGCTGTCTTGCACTTGGATGGAGGTCGAATCACCATTATTGACAATCAACCGACGACTTATTCAAACGATCAGATCCAAAAGTCGTTGCGTCCATTATGCACACTGATCCCAGAGATTCTGAAGCCTTTCAAAGAAAGTACCATGTGGGGTGAGCTACTCGTAGAAGACGTATGGAAATGCTCTCGTCCTCGAGGATCCTTTTCTTATGAGCTTCGACCTGATGGGAACAGAGGATAATAAGTTTATTTCAGTAACTCATATGTTGGGTAAGTTCAATTATTGTTTTAATTCGTTAACGGTTTGTTAATTGGTTTATATACAACGGAGGTTGCGGGATCTAAATGTGCAAGAACATCGAATTGCACATGATGGACATCACAAATCCCAAAGACTAGATGAATAATGATACACTATTATATTATCGGGAACTGTATGCTTTTTGAAGGATGCTTGGAATTGTAGCAATGTACACTTCAGGGTGTTTGATGTGCTTTGACTTTTAATTCAATTAAATGTGTACGAACAAATTTCACAAAATCGACATGACTTGTAGCTTTAAGATCGAATGCCTTAGTATGATTTACGAACTCAACAAAATCCAAACAAAATAAATAATAAAATTAACTAAATTATAAGCTACTCTGCATCGTCGGGAAATGACGAATTCCTCTGTCGACACTTCATTCGCTATATACTATTATGAAGTTTCTTCTCTTCCCCTGAACTATAAGCTACTCTGCACCATCGGGAAATGAACGAATCCCTCTGTCGACACTTCATTTACTATATATTACTATGAAGTTTCTTCCCCTCCCCTTTGAGGAAGATTCTAGGCTCTTTGTGAGATTTTATCCCAAAAGTACCACTGACTAAAGACATGAAATATTAGAATCTGGACAACTCTTTTTATCCCGGAAGACACACCAACACCACTTCATTTGAATATGGTGAGCCTTATTGATAGAAGGCATTGGTAGAAGCAGCGGCATAGAAGAATATGGTGAGTCTCATTTTGAAAAAGGAAAAGGAAGCGACGTTAGCAACCATGTAGTGAATGTGGATTAAGTTTCTACTTGGTTGTTGCATATACTTATAGGGACTGGAATTTTTATACTTGCATCGTGGACGTGGTATATAAAGGATATGAAAAGACGAGCTCTGTTAGTGAAAAGATGCCACTTCGCGCAGATAATGAAAACACTAAACACACACGCGTAGTCTACGGAAAGAAGCACTGTGGGTTTATGGCCCGAATGCTGTAACCAGGTTAACCACGTTTAGTCGCGATATTCCCGATAACCGTCGTAATTACCTCGACACTATTCAGGTTAACAGATTAACTTTTAAAATAAAAATATTCTAATAATTATTATATATTTATTAATATAAAAGTAAATTGTGTTGGAGGATGACATAATAATATGTGTGTCAAAATCACTTATTTTGGACGCACTACGTGAGATAAGATTATATTCTCATACAAGTCGATTGTTGTGAACAAAGAGACTTCATTGTATTCCTAGTACGTGTACTTACATGTATTCCTAGTGTGAACAAATAGACTTGGATATGAATGAATCATACATAGTGCAATTGCATGTAAAGAATGGAGTTGTGGCATTCTGAATGGGGTCAAGACTCAAGAGTGATTAATTACAAGTTAGGAACACGAATTTACGAATAATTATTGGGTCTTGATTGTTTATGAATCTAGGGTATGGGGTCCGACCGACTAATTCAGGTTCACCACGTCTAGTCACGTAGTTGTCGAAATTGTTCTAACCTCTAGGGTTTAGGATTCGACTAAAGTATTCGAGTACACCACGTCTAGTCGTGTAATTGTCGAAATTGTTCTAACTTCTATGATTTAGGGCCCAACTAAAGTATTCGGGTACACCACGTCGAGTTGCGTAATTGTCGAAATTGTTCTAGCCCCTAGGGTGTAAGGCTCGACTAAAGTATTCGGGTACACCACATCGAGTCGCGTAATTGTCGAAATTGTTCTAACCTCTAAGGTTTAGGGCCTGACTTTTGCATTCGGGTACACCACGTCGAGTCGTGTAGTTCTTGTCATTGATAGAACCTCTAGCTTTAGGGCCCGACTCAACGTATTCAGGTACACTACGTCCAGTCGAGTAGTTAACGTCTTTATGGTTTAGGGCCCGACTCAACCAATTCGTGTAGGGTTTAGGGCCCGAATTAAATGTTCTGTTATACCACGTCCATTCATGTATTCCTATCATTGTTCTTGTCATTGAAATATTCGGGTATACCACGTCAAGCGAGTATGAATAACAAAGCTCTAGTGGGTTGTTTATTGTTAAATTTTTAGTGACTGACGGCGTGTTCGGGTTTACCATGCATAGTCGCGCTCTTACCATCCGACGAGAATAGAATAACGGATGCTGTGCTTCTTATTACATGATAGTTGGAGCACAAATAACTTATCTGGGATAACCATGATGGGTCGTGGTCTTGTTGATAGCTTTGTTTGTTTCATAGTTAATGGACCGACCAAATTATCCGGGCTTACCATGCATAGTCGTGATTTTATTGTCAGATGTGAATAGGTGGATGCTGTGCTAACTATAGGATTGTTGGAGCACGAATGTCTCATCTGGAATAACCATGATTGGCAATATCGAGTCGACTGTTGTGTTTGTTCCGAATATGCTATATGAGATATTTAATTATGGTATAACAAAGTTCTGGTGGGTTCTTAAATGTTTATTGCCTGACGACATGTCTGGGTTTAACACGTATTACAGACGTGAATAGAATAACGGATTATGTGCTTATTACAGGATAGTTTTCGAAATAATGCTTCCGAGATAACCACGATGGATCGCGGTCTTATTGATAGGTGTGTTTGTTTAATAGTTAATGGATCGACTTCAATTATCTAAGCGTACCACGCATTGTCGCGATCTTACCGTTAGATGTGATTAGAACAGCAAATGCTGTGCTAATTATAGGATAGTTGGAGCACGAATGCCTCATCTGGGATATCCACAATTGTCTGAGGTCAGGATGATTACTGCCTATCTTTCGAATATGCTATACGGAATATTTAATTATGATATAACAAATCTCTGCTGGGTTGTTTATTGTTAAATATTTATTGCCTGACGGCATGTTCGGGTTTACCACATATTACCGACATGAATAGAACAGTGGATTATGTTCTTATTATAGGATAATTTTCGGAATAATGCTTTCGGGATAACCACGATGCGTCGCGATCTTATCGATAGGTGTGTCTATTTAATTGTTAATGGACCGACTTCAATTATCCTGGCGTACCATGTATTGTTGCAATCTTACCGTCTGACGTGATTAGAATAGCGAATGTTGTGCTAATTATAGGATAATTGGAGCACGACTGCCTCTTCCAGGATTTCCACGATTGTCCGAGGTTAGGACGATTGCTGTGTTTGTTCCGAATATGCTATACGGGATATTTAATTATAGTATAACAAATCTCTGATGAGTTGTTTATTGTTAAATGTTTATTGACCGACAGCATGTCCGGGTTTACCATATATTATCAATGTGAATAGAACAACGGATTATGTGTTTATCACAGGATAGTTTTCAAAATAACGTTTCCGGGATAACCACGATGGGTCGCGATCTTACCGTCATATGTGATTAGAACAGCGGATGCTGCTGCTTACTTATAAAAAATAGTGGATGTTGTGCTAATTACAGGATAGTTGGAGCATGATGCCTCTTCTGGGATATCCGCAATTGTCCGAGGTCAGGACAATTATTGTGTTTGTCAAGTTGTAATTTAATATATAATTATTGTCAAGCTTTGTTAAGGGGACAATAGCTGAAGCCCGACCAATAAACAGTATTTAGAATCACCACATAGGTTCCCGCTTTACTCGTAGGTCACATTATACCCGACATATTAGAAGTGATAAATTATATTATAGATCATGCTTATGCTAATGAGTAGATTATGATTAAGCAATAAATACAACTGAATTCACAACTACATGGATGAAATGAATACAACATAATCCTTATTCTCAAGTCTCAATTAAATGTTCAGCATGCAAATGAAAAGTTGGAAAGGGTACGATACGAACTGTAGGCTGCAGCCCTCACTCCCACCATCCATTTGTAGTTTCGTTTTTCTTATCAACACATCCACTGTTTCATATCTTCGTATAGTGTCCGAGGATATCGCACTTCTGATTGCAATTCTTGCGCTTCATTCTTGCTTCGCCTTTCGATGTCGAATGTGCAGAAATTGCCCTTCCTCTCTTCTTGCCACGAACCTTTGGAGGAGGAAAAAGTGCATTGATGGGAACGACATGGAGATGTATGCCGCAACATGCTTCCTCATCATGCACCCTTGTGTAGTCCGGCGCCTGCGAGTTAAGTTTGTGTGATCTTATGTCAGATTCATTTGCTGCTGCAAATGCATCTACACAAGGTGATTTATTCTGAATGTTCATCATGACTTCTGTCTCGTTGATGTTGAGCTTACGTGCAACCAGTCCGTTAGCATTGGTCTCACGCATTGCCACATCGAATGTCGTGGACTCATGTCTCGGCATAACTATGGAGCCAGCCTGCGTGTCATCTTGGTTTCAGGTGTGCATTCTGCCACTCCCCCAGGACGCAAAACAACTTTCAAAGTGTGTCTCGTTGAATCCTCCTTCTCATATTGGCTTAAAATTCCACAACATCGCCGTCATCACGCAGGAAAATGGCAGACTCTGCATGATCGAACTTCCTTTTGTGATTGTACTGCAAAACTAAATCTATTGTATCTCTACTAAGACTATATCTTGTGTAAATGAAATCTAATAAAGATGCGAACGATAGGTTCTTCTCGATTTGAACAGCTCTCAAACTACAGTCGACGTTTGTTCCTATAAGCTCCAGAAGATCCTTTATTTCATCAAGATTTACAATCTTATTAAATAAAGTTAGCTTCATCTACAAATAATAGAAAATAGAGCAGCGTATATAATATAAATACGTAGAATCAAGGAGTCGGGTTACTCGACCAAGCACGGTAATCACGACTACAGGTGTCGGGTGACCGAACGCAGGTCGCGGCCTGTATTCTTGTCTCTTGACCACAAATCGACTAAATTAACTCAGAGAATGAACGTTCGAATCACGGAATTGAGATTCTCGCACAAAAATGCATGACCCATACCGAGAACTAAATAATCTTGTCCATAAATTAGCAAGAATTCAGAATCAAACGCACTTTCAAAAATGGAACACGGATTAGATCAAGGAGTCGGGTTACTCGACCAAGCATGGCAATCACGACTACAAGGTGTCGGGTGACCGAACGCAAGCTGTGGCTTGTATTCTTGAAAACAAATCGACTGAATTAACTCAAAGAAAGAAGGTTCGGATCACAAAATTGAAATTCTCACACAAAAATGCATGACCCATACCGAGAACTAAATAATTTTGTCCAGAAATCAGCTAGAATTCAGAATAAAACGCACCTTCAAAAATAGAACACGGATTAGATTTGCCCTATTCACGCTGCGCCTATTGATGCTCTCGGTCTCTCTGTCTCTCTTGATCTCTTTGAATGTATTTCCGGAAAATTGAGCCTAGAATGGGGGAGAATAGAAGAAAAATATTGATCTGTATTTTCCGACGACCGGAAAACCGTAACGGTGGTTGGGGATGGCAGGAATGTGTGTTATTACGTTAGTGGGCAGTTTAGTATTATTCGAAACTAAAATATATTCGATTTTTGATTTATTTTTAAAGATAGAGGTTACATTTACAATTCTTTTTTTAAAAGGTTGGCAGTTTAGTATTATGCTAAACTAAAATATATTCATTTTCAAAAACAGATTTCTCATAAGGTTACTTTTGTGACTGCCCCGATTGAGGTCCATTACTCTAATTTGAATCATCTCATTATAATTTCTATGATGAGATTAAAATTTGGGGCGGTCATGGCTAGATCCACATTCATTTTTTATAAGCAATTCCTTTGTATTGAATATAAACAAAAATTGTACATTTTTACAAAAACATACCTTGGGTCTTTTCTCCATAGGTTGGCTCAAAAATCAAAAACTAGCATCTGCCCCCATGATACCCATTTATTTTACGGCTCATACATTTCCCATTGTAGGCCCGTTAAACTAGAAACCACAATTTTCGTGATCAAATCTTCATCGTCTACGTTTTCTGCTGCTCCATCGCCAGACTTTTCTCCATTCACATGTTTGTTCTTTGATTTTCATTACAATGCCTTGTGTTTGTGGTATGACCCCATTGAAATGTCTGGCATTTCTTGCACCCCCCCCCCCCCCACACACACACACACAGATTCCACATCGTAGATATCCAAATCGTTTTCCAAATTTGGCTGCTAATGTAGGTGCTGTCTCTATTGGTGTAATCTTCAACCAAATCAAAATCCCCTTCCATACCTGTATTGTGATTGAGAAAAATTGAAAGATATGTTTCTCATTTTCTTGTGCATTTTCTTCTTTGTAGAGGTGACAGTCGATGCTATGGTTTTGTTGGATAATTTGCCACCTCTGCAAATTTGCCTAAGTTGGTAGTCGTTTTTGCCTCAATCTCTAGGTAAAAATTCTTTGCTGGAACTGCTTTACACTTTCCTAGAATGAGTGATGCCTTCTCTGTACTAGTCCATTGTTCCTGCTTTGAAATCATGATCTTCTTATAGCATATTCTCACTAAGTATTTCATTTACTTGTGTAACTCCATGCTCAATGTGTCTTCGTTGTTTACCTGCATCATGAAAATAGATAGAGCAATGTTTAATTCCTGCAAGCTCACACATTCACGCTCATCTAGCTCTTGTTTCGAGCTCAACTTCCATGTCTATTCCCCATTATTCCAGTTTCCCATCTCATCAATCTTTTTATTTTTTTTCTTGATTTTCTATAAAGCCTAGGAAAGAGAGATGATAGATTTGTTTCCCCTATTCAATGCTTCTCCCAAAACAGTATAAAGTTGCCTCTTCCAGCTTTCAGCTTCCATAGATCTTGATACCACTACTGTGTTAGTAACTTTGTCAAATCCTGCCACCAACACAAGCGTTTACTTTGTCTCCTTCCAGCTGGTCTCCCACCTTGTGTTTGTTGTGTTTCCTGCCTTAATTCTCGAAGCTTTCCCACTTTTATGCAGTTTTTTTGTCCATACTTTGATTGTATAACACGATCTTGCTTCCCCACTTCCCTAGCATTGCCTCGTTAAAGGCTTCTAAGTTCTTTATTCCTAGTCCACCTTCTTCTTTTGGTTGTGCTTCCTTGTCCCAAGAAATTCAATGTATTTTTTCCTATTTGTTCTCTCATTCCAGAAGAAAGATTTCTAGATTCTCTCAAGGATTTTTAATATAGACCTAGGAGCCCAGTTCATGGTGAAATAGTAACATGGTAGACTAGACAAAAAAGAATTAATAAGAACGATCCTACCACCAACCGATAGGGTTAAGTTTTCCCATCTTTCAAGCTTTCTTTTATACTTTTCCACCAAAGGTTTCCACATTTTGCCTTTTCTTTGATGATCACCAACAGGTAAACCTAAATAAGTGAATGGTAGTTTACTGATAGTACACTTCATGTATTCAGCCATCCTGCTAACCTCCCTTTCATCCATGTTCATCCCATATAGTCCCGATTTGCCATAGTTGATTCTCAAGCCAGATACTAGCTCAAAATTCCTAAGAATCCCGTTAGTGCACTTCACATTCTTCCAACTCCCTTCCCCAAAAATTTTAGTGTCATCTGCGGATTGGAGATGAGATATTTTTACCCAATCTCTCCCAATTTGCACAGGATCATACATTTTTGCTTCCACGGCCCTGTTTATGAGTATTGACAATCCTTCTGCTACAATTAGATATAGGAAAGGGGACACCGGGTCTCCCTGTCTAAGCCCTCTACTTAGTTTAAGCTCAGCAGTGGGACTGCCATTTTTTACGATTGCTGTTGTGGCAGATGTTAAAAAAGCTACCATCCATTGCCTAAACTTCATAGGCTGTGTTTGGTGTCCAAGACAAAATAAACCTGATTTATGCAAGTTGTAGGAGAACTGCAGGAATTCCTTTGCAATCCTGTTTGGAAACAATTGCGCTGTTGATGGGGATACTTTAATTGCTTGTTCGGTATCACTACTATTCTAGGGGGATTAAACTAGGGTTTGAGACAGAATTTGTAACTTTTACCATTTTACCCCTATATTACATCAAATCTTGACCATTCATTTAACTGAAATCTAATGGATGAGATCGGTGTCGAGATCTAATTCATTCAGTATAATAAAGTTTTAAAAATATTAAAATACAAAAAATGTAAACAAAGAAAGATCAACCAGTACCACTCGATCAGTAAAATCTCATTTTTGTTGTCTACGTCTCTGGCAATGGCCACGGCTGAACTCCAAACAGCTATTGAGTCATCTCTTCAAAAGCTTTCAGCGGAAACCAAAGAAGCCAAGACTAAAGCCGACCATAACAGAAAGAAGGCTAATTTACTGATTCAAGAGGCAATATATCAGAGTGCCACCATTGGAAAATAACCATCTCCATCCCCAGATTCTAAATCCAAGTCTATTTTAGGGACTGGTTTTATCTTGGTAAGCTTTATCCAGAAGCAACACAAACACTGAATTAACCTATCCAAGCTCTGAATGATGAAAGGAACAATGCATACACCCGCCAAGAACTGAAGCAGTGGAGCAAGATATTCCACTCTGATCGAAACCCACTTGGTATAAAGCAAATCAAACAAATCCCTAACAGTCAAATGGCTTGTCATTGTGTAGAGATGTTGCAGCTGAAGATCTAGAGCTCCAAAATGCCACCCTTTGAAGTGTGCAACAAATTCAAACCCAAGAAGTAACAGCGACAGCCATAGAAAAGCCTTGATGAAGGTTAAGAACCAGATTTAATGGTCGGATTCTCCCTCAATGAGTTATCGGTGGAGTCCGTCCTGCCAGAGACCACGCGGCGGCGGACTATGGCGACAATTGAGAAGAATGCGAATGCAATGGAGGTGAGACAGCCGACAGCCTTGTGTGCTTTCAAGAGTTGTGGGTGGAATGAGAAAAAAATTTGGTTTATGTATTTATTAGATGTGGGGGTAAAATTGTTATTTGACTGATGCGGGTAACTGGGGGAAGCTATCAACCCTCCTCGCAGGAGGGATTAAAATGTGCAGTTGTCCTGTGGTATACCCTTCCCGGACCATAAACCTACGGGCAGGTCATTTAAAAAAGTTGTATACCAAACGGGTGGTTAACAGGAAAAATCTCGAAACTCCCAAGACTCCATCACTTTCCCACCTCTCTTCCCTATCAAACTTCGTTTTATCCCATATACACAGTTGCCCTCCTGAATACCCAAAAGACCCTGCATATACCCAGTCCATTTCTTCAGTATACCACATACTTCTCGCTGTTTGTACATCTATTACCTCCTTCTTTGTTTCTTGTATTTCGACAAAATCTATCTTGTTCCTTAACAATACTTCCCTTATTTTATGTCTTCTTCCTTTCCCTCTGACGCCCCTTGCATTATAAGTCATTAGCTGCATTAAGGAAACTGCTTATTTTCTCCGTTCTCCCTTCCCTGCTCAGGATTTGTTATTTCCTGATGCTCGACTTTTTGTATTTTCTTGTCCTCACTATTTGTATTTTTGTCTTTCTCTCCTTCTTGTTTTTCCATCTCCATGATTCATTCAAATGCTTCTTTTTCTCCTGTTGGATGACTCACTCCTAAATCTTTTCCAAGTTTGAGTATGTTTTCAACTTCTTCCTTGAGGTGTCTGTTGTTTGATGCTAGAATATCACTATCCATTACTGATACTTCTGTTATCACCACGACTGGTTCTTCATCATTCTTTTTCATTAGCACCTTATTGAACTCTCTTTGTTGTCCTTTTTTTGCGTAAAGGCTTCTATTTCCTCTCCCCATACTTCTCTGATGTCATTATTCAACTGTTTCATCTTCGTTGTTCTAGTTTGTTTCATGTTTTCCTTCAATTTGGTATGACTTTTCTTCACTAATTTCTGCATAGTCTGCTTTACCCCTATACTGGTATCCTGAGTCTCAGGAATGATCTCATCTTCTCCACATCTCATTTTCCTCCATCCCGACTGCACTTCCAGCTGTGTTTCTTGATCCTGAGTGGTGTTCACCACCCTCCTTTCCATCTCCTCTAATACCACACCTTCCTATATGGGCATTCTGATATCCTGAATTTCACCCCCTTCCTTTAATTCTCTATTCTCGACCTGCATGTTTCCTAACACTACTTCCCTTTCATTACAGATATTTTCTCCTCCATTGGTTTCTAACAGTTCATGTTCACTCCCTCCTTCCCCTGTTCCTTCTTTTTCATACAATTGTAGTTCTGTGCTTCCTTGTATTTTCGTCTGCACCATCACTTTATTAGTGTTGATATGAGCCACAGATTTCTATGTTTCATTTGCTGGCCAACATGCTAGACGATACAGCTTTCAAAACCTGCCTCCTACCTTGTTATCAATCTCCACCTGGTTCACTGAATTCTAATGTTGAATCCATTCCACCTCATCTTCACTATCTGGATCTTGATTCAAACTCTGAACCGGTTTTTCATTTGTTTCTTTCAATTTCTCCCACGCTTCATTTGTTTCCTTTTCCTCGTCACCTTTCTCCTTGCTTTATCCTTGTACTCCACCAAAAGTGGATAGCATGTCATCTGAATCCTCATCCGATGAGCAACCCAATTCCCTTTCTGTTTGTGACCCGTTCCCGATGGTTCTTGGCTTTAATCTCTTTTCTACTTCCACCACCAACACCTCACAACCCCTGCCATCGATCTTCACCCGCAACTGTCCTTGATATTTTTATGAATTTCAGTTCTAACCAGCATTTGTGCTACCTCTAGATTTTCTCTTTTCAACGTCTCTTCATCAATTTTCATCACTTTCCCCATCTGTCCTCCCACTTTTTCTAAAATCTCATGCGTCCAACACGAGTATAGTATGTTATACACTTTAATGCATCTCACTCTATATTTACTTGGAGTTTGAACTTTCCATTCAGTGATGTTTGTAATCCATTCTTTTAACCATTCCATGTCCACTTTAAGAAGTTCCTTCAAATTCTTGCCCTCCTCTTCCTCCCACAACAATAACATGCCATCCCCTACCATACTAATTTGCACTCCCCCATAGCCTCTTTTCGTCATCTCCTTTCTAATCCTCCTCCCCTTCCACATTCCTTAGCTGACAGAGTCGACTGTACTATAGCCACGCAGAATCCCTTGTTGTTGTTGTGAGATGCATATCGAGGTCTTCCTTTTTTCCTAACACAGGGAAACCCTCCATGTTTCGTCTTCCCTGCATTACCATTTTTCCTTTTCCTTTTCTATGTACTGCAACACTTGATGGATACCTCTTTTTTGCCCCTTCCTTCACTACCATGTCTCTATAAGAAGTCTCCATTATCAGATTATCAGATTTCAGCTTGTATGCTAGCTGTTTCCTCGCAACTTGCCTGATAGGAGCTTCTTTCTTTGCAAACCTAGACACATTTGCTATTAGCCAATATTGTCCAATCCATATGCTATTGAGATATTCCAGTGTCTCTACACAACTTTCTATCATCCTGTAAGTTACAAAGCCAAACGACAATCCCACCGTAGATAATTTCTTAGCAATATAGAATGCCAGCGTTTCACCTTGGTCGAATAACACTTTCTTCAGTTCATCTGGATCAAAATCCGCAAGAAAATTGGTAACAAAAAATGTCACCTCCTCAGTGATTTCTCCCATTTCCATCTCATCATGTTCCCCCCTAGGCCTTAGTCGGTTGAAAATATTAGTCCTATTTTCTGATGTGTCTGCCATGTTACTATTCCTAAGTACTGGTGTGGTTTTTTTTGGATTAAGTTCCTAATTGGCTCAACAAAAGCTTCTACCTGTTTCCCTTTATTGCGCTCACTACTAACCCTATATGACCGCCAGGGAGTCGCGGTCAAAAAAAAGGGAGTTGCGGTCTGGATGGGAGCCATGACTACTTGCTTATTTCGTGCAGATTAAATGTGCGAGCGTGGATTGGTTTTGCTGGAGCTTAACTAGACTCCCCGTCGCGCCTAGGGCCGTCGGGGAGGTATATGTGACACAGGACACTTACCTAATCAACCATGGTATCTTGGCAAAAGTCGTCCGTGCCGTTTGCTACTGGCGTCGGAGTTCCGATTGGCGCGTGTCACAATTTCTTGGTTTCTGTGCCTGAGAGAAGATGTTTTCCCGCCCACCTCACTAGATCCACATTCTGCCTATTGAATTGTTAACTATACAACATTTTGTTGGGTCATTAACAACAAATGTGAGGTTGGGCTAAGTTGAAATCGGTTGTTACAGTTCAGGATTTGAGTAGATAAAGTAATATAATATAATCTTCTTAACAACTTTATTGAAGACAAATATAGAGATCTGCCGCCTAATGCAGGAATTCCATATGGAGCTTGACCACGCGAATATGAATACTTACCAATAATTTTATCACAAGAAAATCCCGGACGTGGTCTCATTAATCTCCCCAGAATCTCTGCAGACCTTGGTTCTTTTCTTCTCTTAAGTGTGAATGGGTTCATAAACTAAGTAGTTTTGCCAAAATCTGCACTCCCTTTTCATCCAA
>JAOYMZ010015596.1:0-19670 GCA_025802335.1 Pinguicula primuliflora
AAAATGTGAGTAGAAATCACCTGGCAGAGACGTGGGGGAAGATAGCCCCTCGAAGAGTCCAAGTATTCTCTTGGAAATTGTTAGCAGGAAAGGTACAAACAATTTATGCATTAGCTCATCGAGAGGTGGTATTTGATCAGAATCACATCAATTGCATATGGTGTGGGCTTGAGGTGGAAACCATTAGTAATTTATTCTTCGTGTGCGAGCATGCCACAGACATATGGACAGGAATCTATAGCTGGTTTGGTTTGCTGTCTCTGCCTGAACCATCAGAGCCATATGCACACTACAAGCAGCACATGAGAATCCTCAAAGGCTCGGCAGGGAGAGAAATATGGAAAGCAATATGGCAAGCTATAGTGTGGTACCTATGGAAGAAAAGAAATGTTGTCCGCTTTGACACAGAGAGCATCGAAGACGTTCAAGACACAACCAAGGCGTCTAGCTGGTTCTGGATGCAAGCTGCTGGTATTGCAAACATTCCATATACCATAAATGACTGGTTCCGATCACCTACTCTGGCATCAGGACTGCACTTCACATTTCAACCTCCATGATGTGCTATAGAGCCTGCTTCGTAGATTTCGTTCACTTTGGTGGTTCAGGTAAATAGCCTGGGACAAAACGGGCTTGTGTACTAGGAAGCTAGAGATAGTCTACCTAGATAGCAACACCTTTGAATGATTCTGACTTTTGTTTTGTGTACTTGTAAATATTTTTCGGTTCAATGAAATCACTCAATTATCAAAAAAAAAAAATTATCTCCATTTTCTTAGCTCCAGGTTTGAGTATCATCTTGTTGTGTATATATTTGTATGCCCTTATACATCTTATATATATATTTGTATGCCATTGTATTCGACGAACCTGATTTGAAGAAGGTACTGTTGAAACGTTGCCTCAAATATTTAAAGTTCCAATCTTTCATCCGTAATCTTGATTTCCTTGCCTCAAATATTTAAAGTTCGAATCTTTTATAACATTGATCCTTAGTTGTTAAAATTACACGTTGTTTACAATATTTAAAGTATGTTTGGGTTTTCTCCTTAGTTGTTAGAATTATACCGTGTGTTGGTTGTTAAAATCTTTTATAACATTGATCCTTAGTTGTTAGAATTATTTTTTTTGTGCAGTGATCTATTTATGTTTATTGTTCATTATAATTTTGATATATGTTCAAATGCATTTATAGGTGAACCCATTTGTGCAATTCACAAAATTCTGTTCAAAGCCATTTATATGGATTTTTTAAACGAAACCACAGCCATTTTGTAAACAAAAAGCCTTAAATATGGATTTTTATAGACAAAAAGCTTTTAATTTTAAAAATGTGATTTTTTTAAAAAAATTAATAGAGTATGCCAGGGGCAAAATAGTCTTTTTCGCTTATATTTTCGATGCCCAGACTCAACTCCGGCGATTGGATTACACGCGGGGTAAATTGTAATTTTTTAAAACCACAGGGGGGGTAAATTGTTATTATGCAACCACATGGAGATAAATTAAAATTACCGCAAACCACAGGGGGATAAAATGAAATTTACTCACAAAATTCCACCTTGCCTCCTAATGGAGGATGAAGATATGCTTAATCCCGACAGTTTTCCACCTCTTCTCGGTTCAAAGGGTGCCCACGTACTTAGCATATTTAAAGCACTATAACCCTACAAATGTGTGCGACTTTGCTCTAAAGAATACAGAAATTCAGACCTAAAAAAAGCTGGTGGCCGTGCATTGCTGGTTACCAACACTGTAAGCCTGTCCTATCTGTAGACGGTACGCATCTCTACTATCCTTATAGACAAAAATTACTAGTTGCTGTGACACAAGATGTAAGTGGCCATATTTTGTCCGTCGTAGTTGCATTGGTGGACGAGGAGTCAAAGGCTTTTTGGTTTTGGATCTTAGAAAGATTGGTACCATACGTGTCCCATGACAGGTCGAGTTGCATAATTTCAGACATAGGTGCAGGTTGTCTGAGTGCAATTAACCGAATTCCACCATTCAATGGTGAGATTAGGGTTAACAGATTTTGTTTGCGTCATCTTTGTGCAAATGTTCTTACGAATTTCAAAGCTAATATTGTGAAGGATATGGCTTGAAGAGCTGCTCAATGGTGAGCAAAATAAAATTTCATGATCAAATGGAGCAGATACACGCCTGTAATCCTGCTGCACACGGATACTTGGAAGATATTGATGTGACTAAGTGGACGGCATCTTACGATGAGGGACCTCATTTTGGTATAATGACAACGAATCAAGTAGAGTGTTTTAATGGAGTCCTTAAGGGTGCACGCCATATTCCGATCACGTCAATAGTTAGACAGATGCAGGAGAGTTGCATTAAATATTTTAGAGCACGAATGGGTGATTGTGTCAAGATGACCTCAAATATTGATGCATGGGACGATAAGGTGAAACGTTTCTTCGGAAATTCGACAAAGTGTGCCACAAAGCATGTGACAGATCCTTTTGAACCTATATTTGCGCCTGTAAGGTATATTGCACAAGTGAAAACCAAATTATCAGAAGAAACGCAGCGCATCATACTGGCTGATTATATGTGTTCTTGTGGGAAGTGGTCGTGGTTTGGCATCCCCTGCTCACATACGATACAGACAATTTTACGTATAACTAAACTTTATATTTTATCCAATGCCGAATTTAATCAAGCAAATTCATGTAAACTTGTCGGAAATATCGTGTGAATCCTATGAATTTTTGCATTCCGGAAATGACCATCCAAGCTCTTAGAAGGACATATTCAATGTCATTTCTCCCGTTGGGTTCACTTCATGAGGTACATGTGCCACCGTATACGCTTACGCATCCCCCTAATGGACAAAAGGTGAAGCCTGGCCCCAAAGAAAAAAATCTGCAAAAACAGAATTTCAGTATGGACTATGGAAAAGCATCAAATCAACACAGAGTACGTATTAATTCATTAACGCTATATTTTTTTAGACAAATATATATCTAACAATAACGTTTTATTTTTTTTTTAGAAAAAACAACCTCCTCCAGAAATGTAAGACTGAGGATGTTATGACCCTCCATTTTGATGTATTTGTTAATTACTTGTATTTGCAAACTTTATTATCAATAAAAACATTTTATTGAACAATTGATTTCATAAATGAAAATACAACAAAAATAAATTCAAAATAAATGTCACCACAGTATTTCCCAGTAATAAAATTTCTCTAAATTCATAGGCTTCAAATTTTTATACTTCTCAGTAAACTTTGCTTCGTCGTTAATCATAAATAAGTGGGTCGTTGGATCAATAAGCGCATTATTTATCTCCATAAATTTTTTAACATGAAAAATATCGCATCTTCCACCATGTAAACTGATCCTTAACTTGACGATGATTTGGAGGATCAACGGCAAAGGAGTCATAGGCCCTACTCCAACACCAGTGGACAAATTCAGGCCTAAATCCAGAAATAAATACTTCACAACCGATGTAGTTCTCATCCCACATACCAGGTTCCATTGCGAGATTTGTCGTTGTTTTTAATATAGGCAAACGCTAATTGCTATTTTTGCCACAACCAGTATAGCTTATTGTCGAATATTCGTTGTGTTGTAGGTATGAGAATGTTAAAATCGATCTTGAATTTATAATATTGGTATCGGTCATTAGAAGACCGGTAGATTCATGTTTCCCGCCAATCAAAACATATCGGCCTTTGAATGATAGGTATTTTAGTATGAATAATGCTAATAGTACCCTCTTTTTGGATCCCATTTTTAAACCTCATGATGTGGCAAGCATCACAACCACTCAATAAAAAAGCCACACATAAATAGTGTAGTTGTGATGCTTGTCACATCATGGGGTTCAAAAATAGGGTCCAAAAAAAGGGTACATGTTGCACAACTCTTTTAGTATTCCCGTCAAACAGGTAGTACCGGTCTTCGCATGACCAGTACTTTCTTAATTATAGAGATTAATTTTGTTAATAGTTCCCAGTTGTTGCAAGACCGGTGTTTTAAAATACTGGTCTTACAAAGATCGGTTGCTGATACCGATTTTCGGAAGACCAGTTGGTGGCATATTGAAAAATTAGCGTGCTCTTTGTGGCTTATTGAAAAATTTGCCCATTTCCTTCTCCAAATCGGTGAGTTAAGTTCTCGTTCTAGTCTTCTCCAATCTCTTCGTCCCCAACAGACTGCATCCATTCATTTTTGACTGGGATCCATTTCCCAATTCCATCATGTTGGCTTCTTCTTCTTACCGAAACTGGAGGATAAGGAAATTGAATTCAACCTGTCGAAACTGATAAATTTTATATAAATTGAGTCGGCTCTAAATGCGAGTCAACAGTCGTTCGGCCCATCACACTCGGGTCCACAGGCTTTTGAATAAATCGAGCCCAGGGACACTGGGTCTCGCGTATGCAGGTGTGCGTGCGGGGGTTAAGTTGGTAGGAATGTGGGTGTCACCATTAAAACCTTAGCCCCAAGGTAATTGAATCTCCCCACAATTCCTATTTAAACTGCTTATTTCACACTTATACTTTCGGTGTGGGATAATTAACTCTTTAATACTCCCCCTCAAGTCCGACTATGCAAGCTCTGTCGGATTTGAACGTCACATCGAAGAAGAGTGAAAACAAACACAGGCCATTCGGTCGTTAGACCATTATTGGCTCCTATAGCATGATAAATTTTATATAAACTGGGCCGGTTCTAAATGCGAGTCAACAACCGCCCGATCCATCACACTCGGGTCAACGAACTTTTGAATAAATCGAGCCCAGGGATAACTGGATCCCACGTATCCAGGTGTGCGTGTGGGGATTAAGTTTGTAGGAATATGGGTGTCACCATTAAAATCGTAGCCACAAGGTAATTGGTTCTACCCACAATTCCTATTTAAACTATTTATCTCACACTTACACTTTCGCTGTGGGACAATAACTCTTTAACACTCCCCCTCAAGTTCGACTAGGCAAGTCTTGTCGGACTTGAACACCTACACCGCATAAATGCAGTGGAACCTGCTCTGATACCATATTAAGAAGATTGGCCCGGCCCATTATTCGAGTCTCGCTGCCTTTGATGAGATTTGGCCTGGCCTTTGCAAGGGTCAACGGGCTGCCTGACCCTCACAGGAGTCTGCGGGCTTTGAATAAATCGAGCTCAGGGACAACTAGGTCTCGTGTATGCAGGAGTGCATGTGAGGGTTAAGTTGGTAGGAATGTGGGTGACACCATTAAAATCGTAGACCCAAGGTAATTAGTTCTCCCCATAATTCCTATTTAAATTACTTATCTCACACTTACACTTTCAGTGTGGGACAATAACTCTTTAACACTCCCTCTCAAGTTCGACTCGGCAAGCCCTGTCGGACTTGAATGTGTCATCGAAGAAGAGCGGAACTGTACACAGGCCATTCGGTCATTAGTCTATTATTAGTTTCGATGTCATGATAGAAAATAGACCCACCTCTCTCTAGGCTCGAGCCTCGCGTGCGTAGGTGCGCGCGTGTGGGCTAATATAATTAGGAAGGTGGGCAATCCTCATTAAAATCATAAGCTTATAGTGATTGATTATAGCCCACAGTCCTATTAATATTAGTGAATTAGACTTGTTACAATCGGTATGAGACAAATTCTCAAAATTCTCCCTCAAGTCCAACTAGGTAAACCTTGTTGGACTTGGACAACGACACGAATAATGTCCAATTGGGTCAACTCCCATTATGGGATCAATACTCGAGATTTTCCCGAAAACAATTATGAGGACCTCGAAAACAATCATCGAAACCTCCTGAAATAATGCCCAAATTGAGCCAAACCTCCCATGGGCCCATTGGGCCAATTCACTTCGGACTTTCTCGAAAATACTCTTGATCCTCAGACTGCCTGCTCCAATACCATGATAAATTTTATATAAACTGGACCGACTCTAAACGCGAGTCAACGGCCGTCTGGCCTATCACACTCGGGTCAATGGGCTTTTGAATAAATCGAGCTCAGTGACAACTAGGTCTCGCGTATGCAGATGTACGTGCGAGAATTAAGTTGGTAGGAATGTGGGTGTCATCATTAAAACCTTAGCCCCAGGATAATTGATTCTTCCCACAATTCCTATTTAAACTACTTATCTCACACTTATACTTTCGGTGTGAGACAATTAACTCTTTAACAGAAACCACGTTTCTTCTTTGTCAATCTAGGAGTGATGGCGTTGGCATGGGGACAAAGAGGCACCAGACGTTTTCCTGTATTCCTTTTTTCCCTACAGTTTTTTTGGGTGGAAAGTTTTCTCTTCCTCCGACCGGCATTTCGTAGGGAAATGATATACATCACTTTCCTTTTCACACACACCTCACAATTCCATTAGTGAGCCCACAACACATGTTGGTGTGTGTGGAACTCACTGTGCATGAATGTGAGAGGAAAGTGGCGTAGAGGCGTGCAAGGGAGGTAGTGTAGAGGTGTGCAATGAAGGTGGTGTATAGCATTTTTGCATATCTTACCATCGCCTCATTCCATCTCCATAACTGACGGTCGCCTTCATCAATCCCCATATCGTGGGCAACGATCCAGTTTCGTTCATGTTCCTCTTTTCCAGTTTAATTACTCAACTCGAGAATTAATTGGTCGTCATTCCTGGTTTCTTTTCTGCAGGTTTTCTTCTCTTCCTATTCTCCACCACGTTCTACCAAGGCCACTGAAATTCCTATATCGATGTTGGTAGCTGCTTTATGTGGTACTTATGCTTTCCCGGTTGCAATTTTGAAACCAAACGAGTTAGCTATTCTAACTATCTTCGGCCTACACTGAATAATTTTTTGTGAGTATTGGGTTATGTTTCCATGATTTGTTGGATGCATTGAGTTCGATGGTACTGGATCCATAGGTTTTCATTATTTTGTCTTTTACGTGTTTTCCTACTCCGTTGATATTTACTTTTCTTATGTGTTGTGCCTTTGTTTGTGAAAAGATCATTTGATGATTCAAAATTGGACTGGATTTGCGAAATGTACATAGCAGCTATCGCAATGGAGACAATGAATTGAGGTTTGCTTTTTTCTTGTTCAACATTCACGTCTCTCATTTGTCCGCATATGACTACTGGATATGTCGAATGAATTGAGGTTTACTTTTCTTATATTTGGTCCCCCGATACATGTTTTGTTGCCAAATATAATTTTTGTTGTAGCAATGATAAGTTAATGCTTTGAAGGTATAGAAAATAGACCCACCTCTAGAAAGGTGGGCAATCTTCATTACAATTATAAGCTTATAGTGATTGATTATAGCCCACAATCCTATTTATATTAGTGAATTAGACTTGTTACAATCGGTATGGGACAAATTCTCAACACTCTCCCTCAAGTCCAACCAGGTAAACCCTGTTAGACTTGGATAACGACACGAATAATGCCCAATTGGGCCAACTCCCATTATGGGATCAAGACTCGAGATTTTCCCGAAAATAATTATGAGGACTTCGGAAACAATCATCGAAACCTCTTGAAATAATGCACAAATTGAGCCAAACCTCCCATGGGCCCATTGGGCCAATTCACTTCGGATTTTCCCGGAAATACTCTCTGGTCTCAGACTGCCCGCTCCGATACCATGATAAATTTTATATAAACTGGACCGACTCTAAACGCGAGTCAACGACCGCCTGACCTATCACACTCGGATCAATGGGCTTTTGAATAAATCGAGCCTAGGGACAACTAGGTCTCGCGTATGCAGATGTGCGTGCGGGAGTTAAGTTGGTAGGAATGTGGGTGTTATCATTAAAACCTTAGCCCCAGGATAATTGGTTCTTCCCACAATTCATATTTAAACTACTTATCTCACACTTATACTTTTGGTGTGGGACAATTAACTCTTTAACAGAAACCAAGTTTCTTCTTTGTCAATCTAGGAGTGATGGCGTTGGCATGGCAACAAAGAGGCACCAGACGTTTTCCTGTATTCCTTTTTTCCCTACAGTTTTTTTTGGTGGAAAGTTTTCTCTTCCTCCGACCGGCATTTCGTAGGGAAATGATATACATCACTTTCCTTTTCACACACACCTCACAATTCCATTAGTGAGCCCACAACACATGTTGGTGTGTGTGGAACTCACTGTGCATGAATGTGAGAGGAAAGTGGCGTAGAGGCGTGCAAGGGAGGTAGTGTAGAGGTGTGCAATGAAGGTGGTGTATAGCATTTTTGCATATCTTACCATCGCCTCATTCCATCTCCATAACTGACGGTCGCCTTCATCAATCCCCATATCGTGGGCAACGATCCAGTTTCGTTCATGTTCCTCTTTTCCAGTTTAATTACTCAACTCGAGAATTAATTGGTCGTCATTCCTGGTTTCTTTTCTGCAGGTTTTCTTCTCTTCCTATTCTCCACCACGTTCTACCAAGGCCACTGAAATTCCTATATCGATGTTGGTAGCTGCTTTATGTGGTACTTATGCTTTCCCGGTTGCAATTTTGAAACCAAACGAGTTAGCTATTCTAACTATCTTCGGCCTACACTGAATAATTTTTTGTGAGTATTGGGTTATGTTTCCATGATTTGTTGGATGCATTGAGTTCGATGGTACTGGATCCATAGGTTTTCATTATTTTGTCTTTTACGTGTTTTCCTACTCCGTTGATATTTACTTTTCTTATGTGTTGTGCCTTTGTTTGTGAAAAGATCATTTGATGATTCAAAATTGGACTGGATTTGCGAAATGTACATAGCAGCTATCGCAATGGAGACAATGAATTGAGGTTTGCTTTTTTCTTGTTCAACATTCACGTCTCTCATTTGTCCGCATATGACTACTGGATATGTCGAATGAATTGAGGTTTACTTTTCTTATATTTGGTCCCCCGATACATGTTTTGTTGCCAAATATAATTTTTGTTGTAGCCATGATAAGTTAATGCTTTGAAGGTATAGAAAAACTACGACTTTTTTAATGTTAAAAATATAACGTTCATTGTATTTGGTGTGCATGTGGTAGTCCATGTAATAGTTGGTTCGATGAGTGCACCGTCATATCCCAAAAAACCATCAGCAGATGGCTAAGGTTTGGCGCAAGGAACGAATCCAAAATGAAGTCTGTTGCTACCCATCCCATGTGATACAATGAATTCAGGTTTGCATTTTTTTCAGCATTCACGTCTCTCATTTGTTTAGTGATGTGTACCGCCACCATGGGGAGATGAAGAAAGCTCAACTACTTGGGCAAACGGCAGAAACTGTTAACCTGCAAGCTATCAAGGATTTGAAATAGTCCATGGAACAGTTGGTTTGATGAGTGCACTGTCAGAACCCAAAAAATCAGCAGCAGCAGATGGCTAAGGTTTGGAGCAAGGAACGAATCCAAAATGAAGTTTGTGGCTGCCCATCCCAGGTGATGTTTAAAGACAAGTGCATCTTAATTGTTTAGTTATGTGTACCGCCACCCTCGGGAGATGAAGAAAGCTCATTTACTTGGGCAAACGGCGGAAACTATTAACCTGCAAGGTATCAAGGATTTCAAATACGAGCCCCCAAATCCATATGATATCTTCATTGTCTTTGAAGATGTCAATTTTGTGAATCCGATGAAGAAAGTGCGTTTCAAGAGTTTGGGCCATTGCATTACTTTTTATCACTTGAGCTAGAACTGACCATTTTAAGACGTGCGCTTGAAGCTGTTCTTTCCCCTTCAAGTAGTCCTTCGAATAGAGACAGCAACTAAGGTGATTTATTTTGTATCTATCAATTTGTTTCTTCTTTCATTTTGGTTGCTCCTTCGGCCATTACACAAATGCAACAATCCAGCAGTTCCACGAGCCGTTTATACAGACTCAACATTCCGCAGTTCAATAGAATTTCTAAGATAATATCGTAATATACATGGTTTCTTTTCTATGTGTATGGTATATTCATTTTTTCGTTTCTTCATCGTTATTTTAGATTCAGACTGGAGCAATGACGATTTTGCAGTCAATGTGCTAAACTGATCTGGGATCTCCGCCAAGATAAAGTAAGTGCTGCTCTGCAGGTTACCTCCAAAGAGCACTGCAAGCATCATCTCAACCGACAACATGTGAGGGAAATCACCGGATCTGATTCACGGCCAAAAAATTGTGATCTGAGGTAATGAACCGGTGCCTCCCTTCCCAACCAACCCTGATTTATGGCCAAAAAGCAGCATTATATTTTCTCCTCCTTCACAGTTTGTGTACGTATGTGTGAGTTATTGATGAAATAATTGATGTGTTGCAATTATAAGAATCTTTGGTTTGTTCATTTCTCAATGGTTCCATTTCCTTTATATGGAGTTGATATTACTGAAGTACTCTTCTACTGACATGGTAACGCTTCAACATTGTTATGTACTGTCACACTACTCATATATGCTAACTCATTCCTTATAATGGTGTCATTTCTCTCTTTTTATTTTTACGTTGTGGTTCTACTGGCGTAATTTCGTGCTCTACAATAACCAATTTTAGATATATTTCATAGCTTCAACCTCCACCTTAATTGGTGGAATGGGTTGAGACTCTACCTCAATGTCAGCCTTAGGAGAGATTTCTGTTTCAAGGGATATCCTCCTAGGCGCATATTTAAAAAAAGGATCAGAAACAAGCACACTTGAACCTAAACATGAAAAGTCAGCTTCATTAAAAATTGCATCTCTACTTATCACAACTTTCATGCTAGGTACCGAGTTATCCCATAACCTATAGCTTTTAACTCCCTCTTGATATCCTAAGAAGACATATTTAATAAACTTAGGATCCAAATTATCTACCCTATTATGAACATATGTCGCACAACAAAAAACTTTCAGATTTGCAAGACTCAAAACAATTTCATGCCATATAAATTCAGGACAAATGTAATTCACGGCACAAGATGGACTTCTATTCACAAGAAATGCAGCAGTATAAAATTCTTCTCCCAAAACTTTTTAGACAAACCAGAAGTTACAAGCATACACCTAACCTTATTCAATAAAGTCCTATTCATATGTTCTGCTACCCCATTTCGTTGTGGTGTATGCCTAACAGAATGGTGCTTAGTAATGTCACTAGAGTGAAAAAGTTACCAAAATCATAAATACATAATTTTAAACCATTGTCAAATATTTAACTTTAAAACATTTTTGAGTTTTAACAAATTGTTTCCACTCCTTAAACTTGCAGAAGCTTGATCTTTAGACTTTAAAAGCACTACCCAGGCTCTCCTACTAAAATCATCAACAATAGCCATGAAATACTTAGCACCTCCATTTGTAGGTTCACTAACTGGACCCCAAAGATCAGAAATGCACATAATCAAGACACCGTTTGTAAACATGAATACCTTTAGAAAATTTTAATCTATGTTGTTGACCTAAAACACAAGGTTCACAAAAAGATAGACTGCCAAATCTATGTTTTCCTAAAAGACCTTTAGCATGCAAGATATTCAAACTCTTTTCATTCATATGACCTAGTTTTAAGTGCCACAGTTTAATAGAATCTAATTCTTCAGCCAAAAGACACCTTCCGAGAGTGTTTTACCATTCAAAAAATATAACACATTTCGTCTAGTAGCAGTTAAAACGACAGAATCATTTCTAAACACATACAAGACTCCATTCTTAGATGAATACCAGCAACCAGACTCTTCAAATATACCCAAAGATATTAAATTCCTTTTAAGTTCAGGTATATACATAATATTTGTCAATTTCACTCTATTTCCATTATCAAATTTCAAAGAAATAGAATCTGCGCCTTTAATTTCACCAATATTGTCATTATCCATAATTGTAATACCACTCTTACACTTATTTAAAGTATCAAACTAATTTAGATTAAATGACATGTGATATGTGCAACCTGGGTCTAAAACCCATTCATTTGTGCTTTCAAAATCAGAAACTACTAAAAGCACATTCATGATTCGAATTATTAGACAAATCAGACTCCATTTCAAGTTCATTTTCAACTTCCAGAATATTTTCTTGAAAATTTGAAGCTGTTTGTTCAAGAATTTCATGTTGATCTTCTACAAAAACATTAAATTTTTCATACTCAGACAAGAACTCAGTCAAGTCATCATCGTTAAAAACTATTTGGCCCAAGGTAGACTCTGTTTCACTCAAGCCCACATCATCGTTTTGATTACTCACAAAAAAATAGAGTCATACAAAGGTGGGTTATAAGATGTGTTAGGTTAGTTTCTAGGATCAAAAGGGACACTTCCAACATTTTCAGAAGGTTATAACCTAGAAGCATTATTGTTATTCACAAAAGTATTCTGTCCATTTTTAAAACCCGAGATATTTTCATGAAAAACATTAGCATTTTGACCAGAACCTAATAGAAAATTGTTCCTATGTGTTTCAGGATGGTTTTGACCATGTCAATCAGACACAAACAATGCATTTGAATTATTCTGATCACCCCTAGCAGTTTTATTCACATTCAAGCCTTTAAAATTTCTATTGAATATAAAACAGTTAATTTAAATATGTCCAAGCTTGTTACAATAATTGCACATAGGCTGAAAATCATTCTTATTGAAGCCCACATTCTGAAAATTTGAAGAGTTTTGAAAACTTCTATTTTGTTGAAAGTTCTGACCACGTTGGACTCCAGAAAAATTCTTAGGAACAAAAGAATTCTGGTTTCTAGGTGGAAACTCCTGTAGAAATCTGGTCCAACCCATTATTTGGGTCTCGAGTACCTTTGAAGAAATTTGGTTAGGCCCATTATTCGGGTATCGGGTCGCCCGACCCGCATCTCGAGAGTTAGTGGGCTTTTAATGAATCGAGCCCACATCTTGTGGGTCTCGTGTGTGAGTGCACATGCGGGATTAATTTGGTAGGAATGTGGGTTATTTTCATAAAAACGCTGACGGAACCTGCTTTGATACCATGTGGAAATATGGTTCGACCAATTATGTGGGTCTCGGTGCGATTCATTATTCGGGTCTCGGACCGCTCGATCCACATCTTGAGGGTCAGCAGGCTTTGCATGAATCGAGTCCATATCTTGTGGGTCTCGTGTGTGTGAGTGCGCATGCAGGATTAATTTGATAGGAATGTGGGTTATACTTGTAAAAATCCTAAATATAAGATGATTTAATTTTAAGCCACACCCATATTTAAATCTCTTTACTCTCACCTTCACAACCCGTGATCAACAAATCCATTATCAAATAAAGCCTTTATAATTTATGGAAGGGATACTTTGCACCATTGTCGGCAGTTTCATCAAGGGTGAAAAAATGAGACACCTACCCTACTCAATTCTCATACTTGCTAGTACTTTCCATAATTGGGTTTGTTCTTTTGGAATCCAAAGCCCCATATTACTCCTACATGACAGCTGCGCATTTCACCACCCAACATTTGCAGCTGCAAACAGATGTGTAATTTGGCCATAGTAGCGGCCAAGCAAAGCCATTCTTGTTTTGGCCCATTTGCAAAGATGTCGCTGTTTGTTGGGAACTCTCTCCTAGTCCTATTTGTTTTTCTGAAATAGACCGAGACAGGCCAAAAGGGATTGAATAGAACATCCACAAAATCAAGGTTTTGACCTTAAACTACACCAGGCTTTGCATTAATCAGAAAGGGATGGAACCACATTGCTGTCCCTCTCAAAATGAATAATGGGCTTTGTACCCACAACTTTCCCTAATAAATTTTTTATATCGCAACCATTATAATCATATATTAAAAAATTAATGTAATTGTGTGTATAATTGTGATGAATGATACATAAATAAATTTATAAAATACCTCAAAGTTGCTGGTATATATAGAAATCTGTTTAAGTCTCACCTGAGCTCCCAACAAACAGTTTTAAGACCCCCACAAACAAAAAAGCCAAGACTTTTCTATTGAAGATACCAAGGTGAGATACAATGAGGAAGGAATCACTCGGACAGAATAGTGGGAGTTACAGTAGCTAACAGGAGAATTAATGGAGGAGAGAACAGGATGAGTTAGATTAGATTAGAGGAGGACCAGTCTTGCATTGGGCAGTACATCTACAACTGCAAGGCTCAGGGGTTCCTTGGAGTAGCATTAAAGACTATGCATATGCAGCAGCAGCTGCTACTGCATTTCTTTCTTCTTCATTCTTCTTCTCTACCATACATGACAATGAGATGATTGATGTATAACAAAATAAAGTGTGGTGTGGTTTTTTCACTTCCCATCATTGTGAGATCAATGGCTGTCCAAGCTTCTCACGTTCTCCTCATCGTTTTCATCTGCACTTTCTTCCTCACTTCTTTCTTCTTCTCCCACAGTTTCATAGCAAATGTCGGTAGAGATCAGAAGGCCATGAGGACGGGGAAGTTTAGATCCTTGATGGGGTTTAAGAGCTTCAAATCAAGAAATGAAAATCCTGATTGTTTCACCCAATCACCTGCGTCGGCTCCGGCTCCGGCTCCAGCTCCGGCACCCATTGCCGCTGCCGCCGCCCACCCGCCGGCGAAGCACATTCATGGTCACGCACCTCCACCGTCTCAACATCCTCATATACAAGCCCACAGGATTGAGAAGAAAGATCAAAACAGTGGCAGACAAACATTGACAGCAATTCTTGCATCTGTTGGAGCTACCTCTGTATTTTGCATCGTTGGGCTGTTCTTCGCTTGCTGGAAATTCAAAAAACAGAAGAGGAGAAAAAGAAGATACGTTTCTTCAGCATTCAGAGCTGAGGCAGGGAGTAGAAGTGTTTCTATGTTTATGAGCTCCCAAAGCTCAATGAATAAGGTAACATCTGACCCTTCTTACCTCCATTCGCTGGAGTCTGATTTAGGGCAGGAAAAAAAATGTCGTCTGGATATTAATTGCTGCAATGAAGAAACATATCCCGAGCATAATATCCTTACAAATTCGGGAAATGAGAGCAGGGGTTTACCTTCAATCGGAGAGATCACCAGTAATCATGAGATTTCAGTACCTGCCGAAGATCATTTATCTGGGGATGAATCTTTTCATTCTTTCTATGATTCGCCTTCATCCCATTTTACCAATACTTCGGCTTGTAGTCTTGGTGAATCGGATGAAATCAATGGCATACACAGTAAGCAGCCTAATCCCATTTCATCTTCCCCACCACCGCCTCCGCCTCCGCCTCCTCCACCACCGCTTAGACGGACGGCGGCGATGAAATGTCATAGTAGTAGTAAGCAAATGCAACTCTCACCATGGTCTCCAAATATCCCACTTCCTCCTTCATCTCAGCTCACACAAGAAATGCCGTTGGGCAAAGATGGGTCTCCATTGCCAAAGCTTAAGCCGCTGCACTGGGACAAAGTTAGAGCTGCATCCAATCGTTTGACGGTGTGGGATAAGCTCCGGTCGAGCTCATTTGAGTAAGATGTTTTATTTTTTTGACGAGTTTGTTCGATTTAAGTTGTTTATAATCATTCAGATGAATCGCAGATTTGATGAAGAGATGATCGAATCACTCTTTAGTTACAACCTGCAAAATCCCATAAATAAGGATGAAGCTAACACCAAATCTCCATCGCCAAGCAACCACATTCTCGACCCAAAGAGACTGCACAACATTACTATTCTATCAAAGGCCTTGAACGTGACCGACGAGCAAGTATGTGTGGCGCTTATCCGAGGTATCATAGTTAGTTGTTATGAATAATGCTACTTGTATGCTCACTTTTGATATCCGAGGTATCATAGTTAGTTGTTATAAACTCCATTATGTGGCAAGTTATCAGGTGTCGTACCGTCAATCTCATGTCAGTTGGTTATACCATGAATCAAAAAACTGTTGATATTCTTCTCGTGGAACCCTTTTGTTTATATTAGGAGACGGCTTGTCATTGCAAGATTTGGAAGCACTCTCCAAAATGGTGCTAACAAGGGAAGAGGAGTCTAAGCTTGCTAACTACACAGGGGACCTAAATGAGTTGGGATCAGCAGAGAAATTAGTTAAGGCAATGCTTAAGATACCATTTGCCTTTTCAAGAATAGAAGCCATGCTTTTTAGAGAAACATTTGAGGAGGAGGTTATGCATCTGAGGAAGTCATTCTCAATGCTAGAGGTACAGAATAGATAACTGAGCAATTATTGATTGATTCATCAATCTTCCTCCAAGTTCTAACTGCTGTTTGCTATTAGGAAGCATGTGTGGAACTTAGATCTAGCCGTCTCTTCCTCAAACTGCTCCAAGCCGTCCTCAAAACCGGGAACCGGATGAACATAGGGACTATAAGAGGAGGAGCGAAGGCATTTAAGCTTGACGCCCTCCTCAAACTCTCTGATGTGAAAGGAACTGATGGGAAAACTACACTACTTCATTTTGTTGTCCAAGAAATCATCCGATCAGAAGGACTACGAATATCCGAGAGCATCATGGGTAAGATCAATCAGAGAGCAAGCACAGAAGATAAGGAAGAGAGTTACAGGAGGATGGGCTTAGATATAGTATCCAGCTTGACCACTGAGCTTTGCAATGCCAAGAAAACAGCCACCATAGACTTGGACGTTCTTGCAAGCTCAGTGAGAAACTTATCAGACGGCATACTTAAGATGCGAAATCTTGTGGAAGTGGATATGATCAACGAGAAAAAAGGCAGCTTTGTGAACTCCATGATATCATTCATGATTTGTGCAGAAATGAAGCTGAAGGAGCTTCAGGTGGATGAGGATAGAGTGCTTTTACATGTTAGAGAAGTTACAGAATACTTCCACGGAGATGTGGGGAGAGATGAGTCTAATCCCCTTAGAATCTTTGTCATTGTAAGAGATTTTTTGTGCATGCTGGACCATGTGTGCAAAGAGCTTAGAAACTCAAAAGCCACACGGGTGCCTCATCCATTATCTCCTTTCTCATAGCTTATATGGCTGAGCTGTGTGATAGATAAATTTTTTTTTTTTTTTGTAATAGGCTTCATAATTGCATAAGATGTGAAAAAGGTTTGATCTTGGCTTTCTCAACTCCATATTCTGTACTCTGTAGTCTGTACCTACGTGCGTTAAGGGGCAAAATTAGAAATTTATTTAAAAAGAGGTCAAAGTGAAAATTTAAATTATTGACGGAGAAAATTTAATAATACTCTTCCCATTACATCTAATACTAATATATTAACACTTAATGACACCCACCTGCGAACTAAGAAAATATGCATGGTTTCACCCATGCGCGATCATGGTGCTAGCAGATTCGATCATTTCTTAGTGGCTGAAAGCTAGACAACCAAATGGAGAACCTAGCGCAGATGGCTCTGGATCGTGGATACTCAGACCATTGCCCTCTAATGTTGACGAATGATACTATGAACAGGGTACCTAAACAATTTAAAGTCATTGTGCGTGATTCTCTCACCCGGCCTATGAAGATTTTATGGAACAGACTTGGGAATCGTTAAATGTATCTTGTACACCAACTCATGTGCTATTCTAGAAAATGTCCCGTGATGTATTCAGGGAACTAACAAGCTTGATAGATGATGAGAAAATGAAGATCAAAACTTTTGACAATACGATGGAGGAAGCTGAACTTTCTACTAATGACAACCGGAGAGAAGAACAACGGATCAAACTCTAAGGAAGCTTAATAAGATGAATGTTAGCTTAATATTTTAGAAGTCAAGGAGCAAATAGCTAAAGAAAGGTGACGCTAATACTAATTTGTTTCACTGTTGACTCAGGAACAATCGGGCCAGAAACACTATAGCATGCATGAGCAGAGGTGGATTATGGACGCCTGAGCCAACGACTGTGAAGAGGTATATGAATGACCAGTTTGCAATGCATTATGCTGCTGATCAATTCAATATGCCAACAATGGACTGGGTTATGAGTAAGACGGTAAAATGAAGCTCTAACAGTTAATTTCACTGAAAAAGATGCGGAAGGAGCCGTCACGCGTGTGGTAGAACCAAGAGCTCGAGCCCTGATGGGTTAACTACTGCATTATCAAGCACGTCAAGCAGCTCTTAATGAAAGATATGATGTCATTCATTGATGAATTCCTAGATAGTGCAAAGCTGACATAAGGCCACCCTAGTGGCTTTGGGCCACTGATTTCTGGCCTATATCGATGGTGGGCAATGTCTACAAACTGTTATCTAAAGTGCCGATTGCTAGATTAAGTTGCATTCTGCCTAGACAAATCTCCCTCAATCAATCAGGTTTTATCTGAAGCTCCACATTTTGGTTGGTGCTGCTCTTGCGAATGAAATATTGCATGATGCAAAATTTGGAAAAGCATTGCTCTATTCTGAGAGTCAACTTCCATAAAACTTTTGACATAGTGCACTGGTCATTTCTAGGGAACGTGATGAAAATTCTTGGTTTTATCAGTAAGTGGATAATCTGGATGCAAAGTGTATAGAATCGCCTCTATTTCAATAACAATCAACGAGAGTCCCAGTGGAGAGTTTAAAATGGTCAGGGGGTTAGGACAAGGAGACTCTTTATCACCCTTACTCTTTGCTATTACCGTTGAAGGATTAAATGAGAGCCCCGGTGCATGCAAGATACGTTTTGGCTGAGCACATTTAGTAAGAGTATCACACCAACCGTTTGTGGATGAACACTCCATTTTTGAGAACACTGATGATTGGGTTTTAGATTCAGGCTGCACTTATCATATGATAACTAATCTAAACTGGTTTGATTCATTGAATAAATGTAAAACTGGTATGGCTGTGATGGGTAATGATAATGTTTGTGAAATTGTTGGTACTAGTTCTGTTTCTTTGAGGTTAAATAATGGGAACAGGGTTAAATTGACTAATGTGAGATACATACCTGATCTTAAGAGGAATTTAATCTCACTTGGCATGTTGGAAGAATCTATTTGCTGGTATACATCTAAGAATGACATGCTTTCTGTTTTCAAAAATGAATATATTGTTATGACAGGTACTAAGAGGAATAGATTATATTTTTTGAATGGCAGAACAGCATCTGATAGCACTTTTTTGGTTTCTGAAATTGATTTGACAAAATTTTGGCATTTGAGACTTGGTCATATAGGTGAGAAAAATTTGAAATTGTTGCATGATAGGGAACTTTTAGGTAAACATAAATTCAATAGCCTATCATTTTGTGAACCTTGTGTGCTACGGAAGCAACATAAACTTAAATTTCCTAAAGCTGTTCATGTTTCAAAACAGTGCTTAGATTATGTACATTCTGATTTGTGAGGATCAGTTAGTGAGTCTACTCATGGGAGGCAAGGTATTCTAAGTCTGTTGTTGATGATTTCAGTCGCAGAGTCTGAGTTGTTCTGGACTAAAGATCAGGCCTTTTCTAATTTTAAAGAGTGAAAATAACTTGTTGAAACTCAGAAATCTAATAAGGTCAAATATTTGAGAACTGATAATGGCTTAGAGTTCTGCAATTCTGATTTTGATTCCTTCTTTGCTTTACATGGTATAACTAGACATCACTCTGTTAGACACACACCACAGCAAAATGGAGTAGCTGAATGCATGAATAGGACACTTTTAAATAAAGTCAGATGTATGCTTGTCACTTCTGGTATGTCTAAGAAATTTTGGGGTGAAGCTTTGTATACTGCTGCTTTTCTTGTCAATAGGAATCCTTCAAGTGCTGTTAATTTTAACTACCCTAATTTATTTGGCATGAATCTGTTTTAAACCTTACAAATCTGAAAGTATTTGGCTGTGCTGCTTATGTTCATAATAAACTGGGTAAATTGG
>JAOYMZ010015607.1:0-19668 GCA_025802335.1 Pinguicula primuliflora
TATGTATAACTATATGTCATTGGATCCCTCCCCATATATATATATATATATATATCAGATTGCCCGTTGACGGAATTAGGCACATCTTTAGAAACCTTATACATAGAAGATCATATGTTCAAGTTTTGGTAATGTTCCTACGACTTTATCACCGTTTAATGGGGTTTCATATTTTCCCCTAGGGTTAACTAGTCCAAAATAGGGTTTTAGAAAATTCCGACGACGACCGGAACTAAACATGAACATATGATCTTATATGTATAAGGTTTCTAACGATATGCCAAATTCTGTCAACGGGTAATTCCATATATATATCGAGAGTTGAGGGAAAAAGTGAGGGGTACGGAGCCGTCCCCATACAAAAAAATTGTATGCACAATGCTTGTGTGCACAATGGTGCACAAAACTAGAATTCCGGCTACAAACACCTATATATATATATATGGGTAACGATCATGTATTTTTACATCAATTATTGTGATCTTCTATTGCAGAAATTGATAACACTGATTGAAAGATTATGAATTAAAATCATAATAAAGCACTACTTAAGCCTATGGAAAAAGGTGCAACAGAACTGTCAATAAAAAAGTCGTCGGAATACCACCCAAATATTTTGAAAGAAGTGTGTCGATTGCGTGCTACCATTCATCCAGGAGTCAGCAAAATATATCATGACCTGAAGAAGACATATTGATGGCCTAACTTAAAGCATGGGATGGCTGAGTTTGTGTTTAAATTTACAGGTCAAAGTCGAACATCACAGACTCAGAGGAGAAATGGAGTCTTTGGAAATACCATTATGGAAGTGGGAACACATCTCTATGAATTTTGCTATGGAACTACCATGGACATCTAGAAAGCATGATACTATCTGGGTGATCGTTGATCGACTCACTAAGTGTGTTCATTTCTTACCCATTGCCATCACTTGCAGTATGAATCAGCTAGACACTAAGTATGTAAATTATGTTGTGCGACTGCATGGGGTACCTATGAGTAACATGTTGGATCGCGATCCATGTTTCACCTCGCAGTTTTGGTGGAGCTTACAGGAATATTGGGTATTAAGCTACGTTAAAGTAGGGGTGGGCATTCGGAATCTAAAATTTGAAATTCGGTCAGAATTCGGAATCCTTTCCGAAATTATTTTAGAAGCCGAATCGCAATCTCGATTCATTTCGTATTACAATTCGAAATTTCGGAATTCAGAATTTTGGAATTCGAAATGCCCTGTATTTCGGAATTCGGAATCCAAATGTCCACCCCTACATTTAAGCACCACTTATCATCCGAAAATCGATGAGCAATCCGAGATGACCATTCAAACTTCAGAAGATATGTTGTGGGCTTGCGTGCAAGACTTTGAAGGTCAATGGGAAGACTATCAACCCTTTGTAGAGTTTGCTTATAACAATAGTTAACACACCAGTTTGGGCATGACACCGTTTGAGCTTTTGTGTGGTTGGCGATGTCTTTATCCATTGTACTGGGATGAGGTGGAGGAGAAGGACATCTTGGGATCCGAACTGATGCAAATTGCCAAAGAGGATTAATAGACGAGTTTAGCTAACTTGAAATTTCATCCTGTTATTCTATAAGTGAATAGAAGGCTTGCCTGGGGTATCACTAAAGAAATGAGTGGTCACACTCGGCAGAGAAGGCAAGCTAAGTCTGGGATACATCGGACCTTATGAGATTCTGGAATGGGTTGGGTAGATGTCTTATCGACTAGCTTTGCCACCTAGCCTGGCGATCGTGCATAATGTATTGTATGTGTCTCACCTTCTTCAGTACGTGAGGCCTCAAGTCATGTTCTCAACATGGAACAGTCTCCGGTGATGGAAGATTTGAGCTGCATAGAGAGGCCAGTAAGAATTTCGAATCACAATGTGGTGATGCTCAGGAATTGCCAAATCCCTTATGTGAATGTGCAATGAGGAAACCATTTGGAGGATGAAGCGACAGTGAAAACAACCCATGCTACATGGGAGGCCTATCCTCAATTGTTCGACATCCCCTATTCAGGCAACTTTTGAGAACAAAACTCTAAATTAGGTAGGGGAGAATGTAAAGTACGAAAACATATTAGTTGCTGTGACACAAGATGTTAGTGGTCATATTTTTCCCGTCGCATTTGCATTGGTGGACGAGGAATCAAAGGCTTCTTGATTTTGGTTTTTAGAAAGATTAGCACTATACGTGACACAGGACAGGCCAAGTTACATCATTTCAGACCAGAGGTGCAGGTTTTCTGAGTGCAATTAATCGAATTCCAGCATTTAACGATGAGATTGGGGTTAACAAATATTGCTTGCGCCATATTTGTGCGAATGTTCATACAAGATTCAAAGATAAGATTGTGAAGGATATGGCTTGGAAAGTTGGCTCGATGTTAAGCAAAATAAAGTTTCTTGACCAAATGGAGCAGATACGCACCTGTAATCCAGCTGCACATGCATACTTGGACGATATTGATGTGACTAAGTGGACGACGTCTTACAATGAAGAACTCGTTATGGCATAATGACAACGAATCAAGTGGAGTGTTTTAATGGAGTTCTTAAGGGTGCACGCCGTCTTCCGATCACGTCAATAGCCAGACAGACACAGGAGAGCAGCAGTAAATATTTTAGAGCACAGATGGGTGATTGTGCCAGGATGACCTCAAATTTTGATGCATGGGACGACAAGACGAAACGTTTTTTCGAAATTTCGAAGAAACGCGCCACAATGCATGTGGCAAATCCTTATGAACATATATTTGTGCCTGTAAAGTATATCGCGCAAGTCAAAACTAAAGGATCAGAAGAGCATACACAGGTCATACTGGCTGATTATACGTGTTCTTGTAAGAAGTGGTCGCGGTTTGGCATCCCCTGCTCACACGCAATACAAGTAATTGTACTTATAACTTATCTTTATATTTTATTTAATGACAAATTTAATCAAAAAAATTCATGTAGACTTGTCGGAAATATCGTGTGAATTCTATGAATTTTTGCATTCGGAGATAACCATCGAAACTCTTAGAAGGACGTATTCAATGCCATTTATCCCGTTGGGTTCGATTCATGAGGTACCTGTATCACCGTATACGCTTATGCATCACCCTACTGGACAAAAGGTGAGGCCTGGTCCAAAAGGAAAAAATATTCAAAAACAAAATTACAGTATGGACTATAGACAACCGTCAAACCAACGTAGAGTATGTATAAATTCAATAACGGTTTATCTTTTAAAAAAAATATATATATATATATCTAACAACAATTTTTTATTTTTTGTAGAAGAAACAACCACCTCCACAAATACAAGACGGAGGATATTATGACCCTCCATTTTGATTATTTATAAAAATCATTAAAAAAACGGTCTTCGAATGACCGGTCATTTGATTTTCGCACCAAGACACCTACCGATCTTCCAATGACCGATATCTTCTTAATTAAAGTTATTAACAGTCTTAATTATAACCGGCGTGGCATTTTCAAAAATTTTCCTCCATTTTGTGGCAAAAGCAAAAATTTTCCAAAAAATTTGGTGTTAATGGTACTTGGAAATTGTAGATATATTGTTCTGTTCAGACTTCAGAGTTGAGCATTCTTCCTTGGTTCCTTGTTTTTTCAAGATAGTCATCTTGTCTGTCGAGGTTATGGCCTTATGGGCCAACCCCTTGTATCTTTGTAAACTATTTTTATGCGGCATTCATTATTTTCGTGGTGGAGATTTCTGTGAATCTTTGTAAACTATTTCGAATTCTAAATTTTGAGAAAGTGGTGCCTTTAAAAGCTAGCGAACACTCATCAGATTTGATTTTTCAGCCTACTGCATTACAATTTTCTCGCATGTTGATAAGTCGTTCTCAATTCATTGTTCGGTTGCAATGAGTTACTTTTCTTGCTTTATTTAACTTTGATGATGGATTTCCAAATCTCTTTATAAACAATGCACACAACATTCAAAAGTGATGAGGTCTCAGGTTCAATACCCACTAGATGCAAACAATTCTTTGGGGCCACGACCGCGGGCCAAAGTCCCGAGTCTTACCCGGTCCATGTGGAGGGGTCGCTTTGCATGGATCCCATTGATTAGTCGGGCCAAAAATGATTCTGGATACTATGGTTATCCAAAAAAAAACAATGCACACAACATCCGAAGCCGGCATGCGGCTTTCTTGGCATCTTTCAGCTCGACTGCAGTCGTATTTGTTAAATAAAGCACACGGAGTCTTCCCAAAGGTGAGTGCCTAGACTCCATCACACCGATGGTATGCTTGCTTTTACTTGTCGTAGACATTGCTTTCGTTCCAGTATTGCGTGTTCGCTTGTTCTCTCATCTGTTGAAGCTTCTGAGAAAGCATTCACCCACTTCTGGGTCACTGATTCGTGCCCCACCACCGTGAAAGCTATCAGCAGCAGAGCTCCATTCGAAGTGTTGAGTCTAGCAGGATCAATTGCCGATGCGGATATGCAGACGCTGTGCTGTGAACCCGAAACTGGGATTTACTTGCTTACTACCCGATTTCTCTTTCTCCCTGACATTGAATTTGCTGTCAGAAGCTGGTTTAGCGTATGCAATTGTATTAGAACCACCGAGAAATTTTCCGATGCATACCACATAGTTGTTGGACAATTGATATGATGTTGGACAAATGATCTGGACCATTGAATCTTAAATCGACGGTCAAGATCAAACACACATTAAAAACATCACGCGCCTTCCAACACTAATCGGATCCCTAATAAAAACCCGATTCCGAGCTCCAACCCCTAGTTTCTCATCATCAGTTCATCTCTCCGACAATAACTAAACTCGCCGACTTTCACAATGTTTGCTCTGGAAATGAAAGAGAGCCCACGAAAATTTCATGGCGATGCAAATTATGTGCCAACAAAAAAAGCAAAATGGGTTTAAGCAACAGAAGTTTTCTCCCTGACTTTGCCACCGCTGAATCAACCCCTGCAGAAAGTTGGTATTCAAGAGATGGAAAATAAAACAAAACAAAAAAGCAAAACGGGTTAAAAGAAGCTCAAATCCAGTCTTCCCTTCCCCTTTACCCATATCAATTGCCATCGACAAGAATCTTAGAATTTAGACACACATGTACCATAACTTACATTGAAGGCGGCACCGACAAACAAAGAACCGAGCTTTACGTCCATATAATTCAAATTTGCTGCAAATGTCCACTCGGTTCTGTACAAAATAGCTTTATAACAATTTCATTTGCTGCAAACCGCGATCGAACCTTTGCTGCAAATAGTCAAATTGCAGACCGTCGAGCGGCGGCAAACATCATCGGCAGATTGCAAACAGGAAGCAGGAGATCGTCTATAGGAGACGACAGATTGATGGGAACTTGAAATGGCAGAGTATTCCACCAACGAGATGTGGAAGGTGGAGAGATGAATTGATGATGAGAAGCTCGAGGTTGTTGAGTTTCTGCTAGGGATCCGATTAGTTTTTGAAGGGTCACATGATGTTTTTAATGTATGTTTGATCCGGACCATCAATTTAAGATTCGACGGTCTAGATCATTTGTCCAACACAATACCAATTGTCCAACAGCTACGAGGTATGCATAGGAAAATTTCTCAAGAACCACCTATTACTTTTGCAGGAATACAAGAGCAATTATGCAGCTCAAATGTAGAAGTGCTTTTACATTATCAGTTCATCAAATCCAAAGTACCATTTGTACAAAACCACAAAGACTCAAAAAGATCCAACAATGTTCACATGACCAGACTATATATATATATACACTTGTGCACTTATGCAGTATAACTTACATACAGTCTGCTCTCTCTTATCAATTCTACTGTACAATTGGTAGAATCAAAGGAGACGAAGGGAATGCACAATTTCGCAGGGGCAAAAAAAAAAACTGTCTCGTCAGCAGATGCCTCACCTTCCTCCATGGTCCAAATAATCAGTCACAGTCATCCATATCAACAGAACTCGTTAAACTTTCGGTCTTCCGAGAGAAACGAGCATATCCATCACACAAAAGCAGACACTACCCAGACGAACTACTGACACGGAACTTTCTATATGCCGAACTGTACACAAAGTTAGCAGAGTTTCCCATTTGAAAATAAGCTACTCTGGTCTGGAGCACGTTTTACCTTACAGCTATTGCCTCTCATCAGTAATAGATTCACCCGTCGGGCTTTCCAGAGAATCACCAACGTAAGAGCCATCCGGCTGACGGATGAAGATATTGAGATTGGCAGACGGAAACGTGTCCTGATTTTGCCAGCAAACAAGATACCAGAGAATGTGTTAAAAGTTATGAAGTAAAATAACACCAAAAACAAGAAAGAGTAGCAAAGGATTCTCCTGTGATATATATATATAGCTATGATAGTATACCAGATCACCAGTCTCATGACCCTCAGATTTAAACAGAATTGGTCGACACCGTTTGTCTTCATTCATTAGACTCGAATTTTGGAAATGCGAGACAAGAGCAACCTTTCCCTGGATTCTGGCATATGCCAATGAAGCTACCTTTTCACTGTTAAATTTCTCCCATTTCTTCCCATTAAAAGCCTGCAAACATGAACATTTCAAATTAAAACAAAAGGAGACAGAAAAACCATAGGCATGTGCTGTACAGATGCAAATATCAGATGGCATGCATACCTCATAGAAGGAAATGATGTGTGAAGGGGAGACCATATTGATAAAGGCATATCCGACATTGCACTTATTCTGAATAAGAGAAATATATCATTCAAATCTAATTCACAAGAAGGTCCAGCATTCCAGATCAAAATGGTTATTACCTTGAAGTCAATTGGCAGATACAGAAAGTCGTATGCACTTTTGTGCGTTTCATCAATAGCAGTAAGCAGCATCTTAGAAGTGTACCTTCGGAGACGGAAGTGAAGAAAAATATGAAAAATAACCAGAGACGCAGAATATGTACTCTCACATAACAGGGTGCTTACTTGTTAGGTATGTTCTTAATCATTAAAGTAGTCCTATTATCTTCACCATTCATGATCTTTTCCAAATCAAGTTGATACTGCTTCTTGTTGTCCATCTGGCTTCCTGGATCAGTTCTTCTACTTCTACTACGGTCAATCATTCCATCATTCACGGTCGTTCCCATTACTCCAAAAGCGCCATTACCAAAATACATGGGATTGTTTCTTGACAGAGATATTATTCGTGAACCCGGGGAACCACTTTCAGGGAAATTTCCAGCAAAAGAAACTCCCATGCTCAGAGACCCAGGCACCCCAGTATTCAGAGATCGATTCGCATTACTCTGTCCAAAGTTTGGGACCCCAAACGCCGCCTGGTTTATGTAGGATGTCTCAGGAGACTCGGGAAAAAACCCAAAATGTCTTTCCAGGGGAATACCTGATGGAGCAGACCCAACATGATGACCTGAACCAAGAAGTGGGCTATGCTGATTACTATATGGAAAACCAACTCCCTGTGGTCTAGATGGAAATGGTCGAGCTTTGAGGGAGGATGACCATGTAGACGAACCAATCTGTTCTGAATGAATTGTCGGACTTCCCCAGAGAAACTGAGGACCAGAAAGTGTACCAACACTAGATGGCATTGAATCACTGTACGATGACACGTGTGCATAGCTTGAACTTAATTTAGGATCGGGAACAGAAATAAACTGTTGATAGGCTGCTTGTGTCGTACTAACAATAGGGTTGATCGAGTTTACATGGCTCATTCTTGCAGGATCTTTACCAATAGGTGCAATTTTCACGGGACTTGATACTTGGGAAGGCAGAATAGAGGACAAATCAGGTACGTGACTACCTCCTATAATACCTATCCCTCCTAAAGTAGGTGACTGACTGAAACCATGCAAAGAATTTTGGTCAACCGGACTGCCAAAATTTGGCCAGTTACCTGAACCCAACAGTTCACTTATTTCAGAAAACATGGGGATGAAAAACGGCTGTTAATAGTGGGTAGTTCATGAAATTACCTGGAGGAGAGTTGGCAATGGGTGAACCAACTTGATGGCGGAGAACACGAGCTTCATCTTGCTCCTGTTCTTGGGTCAGCTGCTGCATTAAGCTGCACATTGGAAACCAATCGTTACCCCCAGACTAGTTATGTCAATATGGCATTCCAATATATTATAATTATAAGAGTAATAAAGAGGCAACTCTTGGACCAGCAGCAATGACAAGGAACCACAAGTGCAGCACGCTCAAGTTGAAGGTTGTAAGAATATAAACAAGTTGAATGTGGCACCCAATTGTGCAGTCGTACATAAACATGAGAAAGTGTAAATAGAAAGGATTAAAACATTCCCGCAGCCAATTATCCTACCTCCTACGAGCTCCACCGGGTCGGCTAGGTTCAAGCTTTATGCGCTTCCCAGCAATGTCACTCCTATTTAGAGCCTTAAGAGCTCCCTCGGCAGCTCTAACATCATAAAACTCGATAAACTTATGGTGTCGTTTGTGTGGTGTCTCTCTTATCTACATTAATTGCAGAACACACAGAAAATACAAATAAACCACTAGAAGCAAGGAAACAACGAAAGGCATGACATGCCACAAATATTCACCTCCTTAACTTCCCCATAAACTCCAAATATATGCCGAAGATCATCATTGGACACGGAAGGATCCAAATTGAACACAACCAATGTTCCCTGATTGATGTCTTTTTCAGAAGGGTTATCCTGCGAACACCAAAATAAATTAGTTCGATGAGGTGATCAATTAAACAATGTATAAAATATTAAAAAAGTGTGACATGGTTAAAACCTTAGGAATGGAAAAATGAATATCAAGTTTTCTTCGTCGCAAGGGCTTATTTTGTAATGCCCGCATTGCATTTCGAGCAGCTCTGATGTCATAGTAGGATATCATCACAAAACCTCGGTGCTTGCATGCAGTATATAGAGTTCTGATATCTCCATATTGCTATTAGTGACGAGACAGAGAGGTTGAGCAACGATTAGGTTCAGGAAAATTTATAATACTCCTAAAGAAATTTGAAGAACAAGACCATTTTGAACGGACACATGCATCTTATATGAATCGAGAAATGCTTCAACTTAGATACTTGTAGACGTACAGAATTGGAATCTTATTGTGATTACCTCGAACAAAGACCTAAGCTCAGCATCCTCCACGTTACTGTTGATATTCCTTACAAATAATGTCCTCGAAGGGTGCTCCCCATATGGGTGTTCACCGCTAACGGCTCCAACACCATTCGCAAACCCATAATGTGATATTGCAGCACCATTAAGGCTATCAGATGCAAATAACCTCGAGATGCCTCCCACAGGATTCTCTTGATTTTCAGGTTCAATTTCCATTCCACCACCACTTCCAAAAAAATCATCATCCAAGTCCTCGAGTTGTGTTGGCAAACCACTAAGATCAAAATCATCCATAAGGCCAGCCAAGAGCTCATCTTCATCACCAGGAAGAAAAGTTCCTAGTGTATTAGGGTCAATCTCTTCAAGTGAATACTTTACTTCATCTTTATCAAGGATAGGTAATCCATCATCAAGTAGCTGAACACTTCTTCTGGACTCATCAAAATTTACTGCACAAAAAAAAGTAATTATGAGATATCATTCCACAAATTTAATCCTGGAGCTAAATTTGTATACTCACGTTTCTCGTGGGAAAGGACTGGCAATGAAGTAGAGAAAATGGTAGCATCATGTCCAGTAGGAAGTTTCCAAGCAATTTTTTCTTCCATTCGAGCAATATTAGTGGGGAGATTTGTCGGAACTAAAAGATAGGATGTGGATTAATCCAGAATTTTCCACATAGGTAAATATCATTCTTCAAAATTCGCACATAAAAGTGCTAGAACATAAACTCATTAATGCACGCATAAGTGGCTTTGAGGACTAACCAGGATGGAAATTTGTTGACGGTTGGTCCATTCAAATCAACTTCTGCAAAGACAGCAGAACCCAACTTAAGTAGGCATGAAACTGAGCTTGTAAGAACATGTTCGCAAGTAGGACAACAAGAACGGTAGAGCAGTATTCATATACAGCAGAAAAGTTAATCTGCAATGTGATTTTGAACAATAATGATACCGCATTTGTTAAAAGTATAGAGAAGGAACTGAGACAAAATATAGAAAATTTGAAAAAATGAATCAATTCGTGTAACAAGCTTATTATCAAGTACAACATAAACAAGCTCAACACACAAGTAGCACAGCAAAATAGTTTGATAAGTTAAATCCAGTCTATGTACAATAAATATGAACCACCATAATAAAAGCATGAAACATACATGAGTAAGATAATTAAATAGTTGAAGAAAAATAGTTACTAAGAAATTCCACAGTACAGAAAATCAGACAATGTTTTGAAGGATAAGAAATCGACATTAAGGCTATTATCAAATGAACGGCATAAATAAGCAGCATATTGACGAATGAATTAACATCTGGTAGAACATACTGCAATTTAAAAGTTATACACAATTAGCAGCATTCACACATATGCAGCACGGAATCAATACTTGAATCCACTGCTTGCAAAGCATTAAAGAATATCCAAGAAAAGATCCCAACTTCCACTCGCAATTAAAGATCGCAACTTTAACCTAAAATTACATGAATTCGAAGTTGCGTGCACGACCCAAGCCCAAAATTTTAAACCCAACAAGCATAAAGGCTATCACTGCAGAAGCAAAACCCACATCAATTACAAAGTTAAATATAAAGGAAAAAAATTCACAGCAGAGGGAGAATTTGCAAGAGAGAGTACCTCATCAGCCAGACGAACAGGAACGCTAACTACCGTAAAAGACTACCCAAGAGAACGAAACCAGAGGAAACAGCAAAGGGGAAATCTGGTCTGTGGGGAATATGCAGGTCAATAGAAGTTTATTCAAGTTTTAAAAATAATAAACCACAAGAAATATAATCAACGCCAGTTCCGTAGAAGCATAGGAATTGTTTTCTTCTACTCCTTCACTTCCTTCCCTCCCGCCGGAACACCTGTAAATGTTTGATGGTCATCGAAGAAATGTATAGGAGAGAGAAATATGAGCACACTCTTGGTTCTTGGAGAAGGGAGAACTGAGAAGAAGAGAGCCCACAACGCAAAATGGTCCTAGGCTAACTGGGGGAATGATTGGAGGTAAAGAAGGTATCGAAGTAACGTGTCTTTATTTTTTTATGCACGATGCAATTATAGGAAGGATCTCATTATTAGATTTTTGGCCATAGTGAATCTTCAAATTGCAGAGAGGAAAATTATTGAATTCATAGATTACTCTTTCTGGATACGCTCCTGCTTGGGAGTGTGATCCTAAAAGTGTAAAACTCAAAATACAGTAATGGCTTGAAAAAGTTTTCCCCATCATACCACTATGGTCGTCCGATTATACACGCACAAACCGAGACTATAAAAACTTCGCATTGAATACCAATGATCAAAACTTCATTAACCGGCCATGCCATACAAACCTCATTGATGCATCTATGATTTAGTTTTTTTTTTTTTTGGTAAGTGCATCTATGATTTAGTGATTATATATAATATGACTTAGATGGAGTGGAGCATCCCTTACAAAATTACCTTTAAAAACAAACAGTCAAAGGTTAAATATTTTTGCCAACATTTCCAAGGGCAATAAAATACGGATAATAAAAAGATTAGCACAATTACCAACATTTTTTTTGGTAAGTAAATGTGGTATAAATATTATAGAAATACTTGACGTACAAACACCCCCAATCGAAATTGAAACCGAACAGAGTAAAATGTAAGTGGGTCCTACATAACACACACTTGTCTGTGCTTAGTTTACCCTATTCGATTTAATTTTCGATTGCTGTGTTTGTACGTGTAGCAATCCTCTATATATTATTTACACGATTTTACAATTATGAAAGATTCCTGCAGGTCTCTTGTGGCATATAAAATAGATTCAAATACCAACATTGAATACGGATAATAAAAAGATTAGCACAAGAATTAGGGATAAGATTTGGGGGAGAATAAAGTACAATAACAGACACTTATCCGAGCATGTCCAACTGGGGATAGGGGGCATGATTAGTGTGGACAGAGACAGGTCACAATAAAACAAATGGAAATAATTTCGTTTTCAATAATGCGTCCAAATTTTCATAATATTCTGGCCAAATAGACACAAGGAAAGTTCTGATCATTTGCTAATTTTGTGGAACTGTCAAGCTTTTTCCCCGATTTTTGGAAAAAAAAATGACATTTTGATTTTCTTTTCCATTTTCTAGTATTTTTTTAATACAGGGGATAGCAGAGTGTTACAACCAATCGAAAAAGGACTCAAGACGGCCTGAAACCAACAGTTGCGAGCGGATTCAGAGGAAGCAGTTGACTGGAGCTCATCATGTATCGCCAAGACTCAGAGTCAATGGGCACCATATTCCCAAAGGATGCATTTCCACCTCCCCTGTCTAAGTCATCATAGAACCATTCTACCTGAAAGTTATCATACCCGAGTGCCAACTTGGCCATCGAATCTGCAAGGGTGTTGGCTTCCCGTGGGATGTATGAGATATTCACCCGGGAAAGTTTTGAGCACAACATACGAATTGCAGCGAGGATGCCAACCTTGTTACACTCCTCCTCTGGCCTATTTAGCAACTGCACAGCCTGGTTGCAATCTGTGTAGATTTGCAGGTTGAGGAACCCGTTCTGTATTGCAATGGTGATCCCACGCCATATACCCCATAATTCAGCAATGACAGGCGCGCATCGTCCAATATAACAACTGAAACCAACTTTCCATATACCGCCCAAGTCCCTGAAGTAGCCGGCTATTGCCGCTCTATTGTTTAGGGTCTGGGGAGGATTTAGGGTCTAGGGAAAAAATTGAATTCTCATCAGATGCAGAAAATGGATTGGAATGTTCTGGATGCGAAAATCAAGACCTGGCTGCATGCGTCAAGACCATCGTGAAGCCTCTCTTCTATGGCGAGAAGATCCTCTACGACACCATTTTCACCCAGTCGGAGAGGATTGCAGAGTCGTGCTTCGCCGAGATCTGCAGGGAAGCAGCGGTGAATCTGTATACACAGTGTACACAGTGCACATTATACACAATGTTTGAGATTGGATGAATACGTTCAGGTTTTGAGATTGGATGAGAAATGCCTACACAATTGCACACTGTTGAAAGATATTTAAAAACACGCATTTAACAACGGTGAAGGATTTGTTGTGCAGTTATCAACTGTGTGAGCCCCTGCAGCGCGACAAGACAATTTTAACAACTTTGTTGCTCTGACAGGGCACATTGAAAAATTTACCGCATAGGAGATCAAAGACCTCATGTTCAATGCAGTCTCTGCGACTTCATCGCCAAGAATTTCTAACACTCTTTCCCCTTGGATTAAGTAGTCCTTAATAGGGTTGTCGTCGGGACCGCATCAAAACATGAACTTTTGATCTCTTACGCATGGCCTTTCCAATGGTGCAACCATTTTTTATGACGGATGATTTCAAGTATGAGTTGTACTTTTGGCTGTACATATAAGACTGTACACCCCAACATTATTCTTTTGCAGAGTTCCAAAGATTTTATAACTGATTATCATAGTTATTACTTGTTAAAATCATACAATTCAAGTTTTGAAAATCAAAAAATGAGAAAATTGTTGGAAAGAACCGAATAAAAAGGAAAGGAGAAATTTGTGATTATCACAAATCTCTCCATATCTCTCGGGATTTGATGTACCGAAATTCTGGAACTTACCATATCATCTATTGTCTATATATTGTACCTTGTATACAGATGAAAAACACAACAAAAAAAGAGAAAGAAGGATCAAGGATCCTCCTGTAGAGTAGGGGACTTTCCCGAACCATGTAAATCTTGCGTCTTATTCATACCAACATACAAAATATACAATTCTTCATGGTATCAGAGCTAGGGTTCTTATCCCTACATCACTCATCATCTACCATTTAGAACCCCTCCGGCTGAAGGAGTCTGACTGATGAGAGATTCTTCTGCGTTCACGGAGGCCACGAAGGCACTCTCACAACAACTAGCTACTATTATGGAACAGCAACACACACATTCATCATCCTCCGACGGGAATCAGCCTGATGTGCATATCGAAGTCAAATTAGATAACAGAAATTACGTTCTATGGGCACGACTAATGGAAGTCGCAATCGGAAGAAGGGATCAATATGAATTCTTGACGGACAAGCCACCAGAAGAAGCAGATCTGACATACAAATCTTGGAGAAAAAAGGATATGCAGGTTTTTTCATGGCTCGCAAACAATATGGACCGTAGTATTGTTCGGAAATACATTCACTTCCCTACATCAGAGAGTTGGTGGCGCACTCTTGCCAAAACATGTAAAACTGAAGGAGACGGTCTGCAAATTTTTGATTTAAAAACGAAAGCAGGCTGGTTGTCACAAAATCAAAGCAGTATTGAAGAATACTACAGCAAATCAAACAGCCTATGGATGGAAATCGATAGGAGAAGGCCAAATCCTATGAAGTATGAAGAAGACATCTTGAAATACAATGAATTACAGTCCAAGGACCGGCTGTTCACTTTCATGTCGGGACTCGACAGAATCTTTGATCATATAGTCTGAGACATCCTGAACGCGAAACCACTGTCGGGAGTTGACAAAGCATATGCGACCCTCCGATTTGAAGCTGCACGCCGGGAAATACTAAATCCGGCGAACAACCCTGGGACCTATCAAAATGCGGCATTGGGTTCGGGCCTGTTAGCCCAAACCACAGCCCAATCATCATGCGGGCCTATTTCCGTGACCGACCTAGAGACTGTGCTCCATGGCCCAACAACAGAAACTAGAGGGGCACATTTTAGTGGACTGGGTGGTGCCCGACCCAAAAACACCGACCCGGCGGCCCAGAATTGGTCAGGATACCCAGATTCGACCCGAACTCGACCCGAATACACCGACCCAACTACTCAGAATTGCCCGTATTCGAATCGTCACCCTGATTCCAGCCGTTTTCATGATGGTTGCCGGTCAGAAGGGGCTGGTACTGCCACCATTTCATCATTCCGGCCAAGGTGTGACTATTGCGGAAAATTAAGCCATATACATAAGGAATGTTATCGTAGAGTCGGTTATTCGACGAATCACCCAGTAAATCGTAGATATTCTGGCCAGAATCGAGGGACAGTTGTCGTCAGTGAAGGAGTCGACCAGGAGGACAACGGTGAGTGCGGTTTCACAGCACTGGGAGTTGGGAGGCGACAACCCACTTCGCAGCTTGCAAACTCCAGCAACGGCGGTGGCTATTACGTCGAGATGGACGGGAATCGAGAGGTGGAATAGAGTGACCGACTCGTCGCGCAAGAAATGAGAAGAGGCAAAATCCACGGAAATGAGAAATGCGACCGACAGGAGACAGGTATAATAGCGAGGGAGGTGAAATTACCCCTTTGCCCTTCTCCCTTTATTACTGCCAAGTATTTTTCGGAAGGGTGTTTTGGGAATAATGAAAGTTTTGATTTGGGGGTTATAAATTCATGTGCTGATAGTTCGAAGGAGAAAAATAATCTGTGGATATTTGATTGTGGGACAGCTGATACAGTGACGTTTGATATTAATGATTTTTGTAGCCGCAGGGTCACCAGAAGCGAAGTATTCAGACAGCTAATGGAGAATTACTACCTGTTGAGGGTGTTGGAATAATTGAGATCACACCATGTGTCGGTTTTGTCTCATAAATTACTATCCATTAGCCATGTTACGAAAGAGCTAAATTATGCAGTGCTAATGTACCCTACATTTTGTGTGTTGCAGGATATTCGGACGAAGGAGATCATTGAGCATGGTATTGAACGGGCTGGACTGTACTACGTGGACGAAGTCGCTCCTTCTGCAAAATCCCTATCAGTTCGTAGTCTTGCATCCCAGAAAAGTTGGTTGTCCCGCCAACGCTTAGGTCATCCCTCTAATAACTATCTCAAAAAATTGTTTTTTCATTTATCTGATTTTCCTATATCATGTAATTCGTGCCTACGGGCTAAAGCCCATAGGGCTTCCTTTCCTCCTAGCTTATCACGTACTGATAAATCTATTTCTATTATTTATTCTGATGTTTGGGAACTTGCCCTAGTTATTGCGAGTAGTAGATTAAGATATTTTGTTTTGTTTATTGATGGTTGCACTCGCATGAGTTGGATATATTTTTTGAAAAATAAATCTAAGGTTGTTGCAAAGTTTATTCACTTTTATCAAATGATTGCCACCCAGTTTGAATTACCCATTAAAGTTCTCCGCTCTTACAAGGGGTTGATTCGCCAAACCACTTGTCCATATAATCCGGAACAGAATGGTGTGGCCGAAAGGAAGAATCTTTTTTTGCTTGAGATTACTCGGGCAATTATGTTAGAATCCAAGGTACCATCACAGTTGTGGCCTGAAGCCGTTGCCACCGCCACTTATTTGACGAACCGTCTACCAACAAAGATACTAAATCTCGTCACACCTCTCCAGACCTTATCCTCTTATACGAGAGTCACTTTGTATCTCACCTTACCTCCATGAGTGTTTGGGTATTCTGTTTTTGTTCACATAGCAAAGGTGAGCTGTACGAAATTTGTTCCATGTTCATTGAAGTGTGTCTTTGTTAGCTATGGAGTGCATCAGAAGGGCTATCGATATTATGATCCCGGATACAGGAGGTTGTTTACTACTATCCATTGTGACTTTGTTGAAGATGAGTTCTATTTCTGTCGTTCTCCGGTATCTAGTGGTCAGGGGAAGATCGTGAGTGATCTACGAGATTGGATCAGCTTACCATCCATCAAAAAAAGAGCTAGCCACTCCACCTATCTCCGAGCCGCCACAGGTCTCGCCCACAACCTCATTGCCGTTATCTGTAGTACAGTCTGGAGGTCTTGTGATATCATCGACCCCTCCTTCTCCAGATATCCAAGCAAGTAATCTTACTGAGCCTTTACTTACGGAGCATTTACTTGAGGAGTGTGTATCTGTTGAATCTGCAGGTGTCCCACCGACCCGTGTGCTACTTGAGAGGTCTACCAGAGGCGTAGCACCTCAACGATATGTTGCTGATCATGTGCCTGGTCGAAAAGATATCCTGTGGCAAACTTATTCGAGGGAGAGTGTCATCGTTGGCTAAGGCATTTACTATGGCTTTATATCAGGAGGAGATCCCCAGAAGTGTAGAATAAGCATTGAGTATTCCTGAGTGGCGGAGAGCAATGAGGCAGAAATGGGGGCATTTGAGAAAAATAATACATGGGATAAATGTCAGCTACCTGCGGGGAAACGCCCAGTTGGGTGCAGGTGGATCTACACGATCAAAAGGAAGGCTGATGGAACAGTGGGGAGATTCAAAACACGATTGGTGGCGAAAGGATATACCCAGACTTATGAGATAGACTATTCTGAAACCTTTTCTCCTGTGGCTAAAATAGATATCATTTGTGTATTATTTTCTATTGCAGCTAACAGGGACTGACCACTACACTAGTTTGACGTCAAGAATGCATTCCTTCATGGAGATCTAGAAGAGAAAGTATGTATGGAGAGTCCACCTAGTTTCTTGGCACAGTTCTGACCAAATGAAGGGTGCAAATTGAGGAATACTCTATATGGATTGAAACAATCTCCCCGAACTTGGTTTGGACGCTTCACCATGGCAATGAAGTGTTATGGATACCATCAGAGCAACTCTGATCATACCCTATTCTTGAAAAGACGACCACAAGGAATCACCTGTTTCATTATATATGTCAATGATATGGTAATAACTGGAGATGATAAGGAAGAAATCGCAGCCTGCCTGTTTAAAGAATTCGAGATGAAGGACTTGGAAGCATTGAAATATTTTTTGGGAATTAAGGTACTTCGATCCAGAGGAGGAATTTACATTTGTCAGCGAAAGTATATCTTGGACTTGTTGGTTGAAACATGTCTCATGGAGTGCAAGCCAGCAGATTCACCCATGTTACCTAACCATGGCCTCAAGATTGTGGACGGGGCCGAACTCGTGGAACAAAGGCAGTATCAATATCTTGTGGGAAAACTGATATACCTCTCACACACCAGACCTGATATCGCATATGTTGTGCGTACTGTGGGCAGTTTATGCATTGACCTCAAAAAGATCATTGGAAGGCGGCACTTAGGATTGTTCGATATTTAAAGGGCACCACAGATACATGTGTAATATTCAAGAAGAATTGTCACTTGATGATGGAAACATACACTGATGCTGATTAGGCTGGGAATTTATTGGATCGTCGGTCTACTTCTGGGTATTTCACATTCGTTGGTGAAAACCTAGTTACACGGAAGAGTAAGAAACAAAAGGTAGTGAGTGACCTTATCGTTGGGCAGAATTTCATGGCATAGCAAGAGGAGTGACAGAAATCTTATGGTTGAAGAAACTGATGACCGAATTGGGCTTTCCACCAGACAGATCATGCTCCTTGAAGTGTGATAATTGAGTTGCTATTCAGATCTCTGAAAATCCGGTACAACAAGATAGGACGAAACATGTGGAAGTTGACAGACATTTTATTAAAGAGAAATTGAAAGATGGGGTTATTACACCTCCCTATGTGCGATCTGAATATTAGTTAGCAGGTATTTTGACGAAAGCAATTGTTGGACGATCCTTTCATGAGATTATAAACCAGTTGGGTGTTGGACATTCCAACATCCAACTTGAGGGGGAGACGGGAGTGTTGGAAAGAACCGAATAAAAAGGAAATGTGAGATTTGTGACTAAAAATCTCTTCATATCTCTCGAGATTTGATGCACCAAAATTTCGGGTTTTACCATATCACATTTTGTCTATATATTGTACCTTGTACACAGATGAAAAATAAAACAAAAAGAAGATAAAGAAGTATTCTCCCGTGACGTAGGAATTTTTCTCGAACAACGTAAATCTTGCTTCTTATTCATACCAACATACAAAACATACAATTCTTCAAAAACTGATCTAAATTGAAGGTAATAATCGAAATTGTTCTTAATCATATCGATTCAAATCCTGTTTTGGTAAGAATTGTGATTTTGCGCGATTCAAATTTTTTTGGGATTTCTTCCCCAAAACCAGGAGTTTTGACGAAGAAGAGGAAATGGAGAAACTGAGGTGCAGATGAATTAGAATTTCGAGAAAAACTTTGTTACAAATAAGAAGAAATGAGTTTGAGGGAAGAAGAGTTGAAATAAAGAAAAGAAGTAAGATTTATATTTATTATATTATAAATTATAATAAAGTAATAGGATTTGGAATGTACAAACACATGTGGGGTCTCGTGAATAGTGATCCATTATAATTTGTAAATTATATTTATTATGTATTATTAATTTTGTTTGTTGCATAGTATATGTCAGTGTTTTAGATGTCAACATCTAGATGCTCTAAGGGGCCATTTATGAGCAGTGTTCGAGAAAGCATTGGGCGGTCCTAAGGTATTTTGGGGCCGTTTAGCGCCCAGGCCGCCTAGGCGACCACCCAGCCGATTGGGCTAAACATTTATTTTTTTAATTTTTAATTTTTTTTTGCAAAAAAAAAAAAATCAAAAAAAAAGTCGGCCGCCCAGTCTGGCCGCCCAACACCAATTCGGTGCGGCCAGGCTGCCCAGGGCACCTAGGCGGCCGCCCAGGTCGCCTAGGCGGCGAAAACTAGAACACTGCTTATG